>SRMA01026708.1:885972-966573 GCA_007224835.1 Danionella cerebrum | reverse complement strand
TAAGGCATGTAAGGGAAATGTGATAACCACTACACTCAAAATAAAAAACAGTGTCTCAAAATAAATTAATTGGTTTAATTTAATTCACACATTTTTAACTATTAATTATTGGGAATAATTAATACATGGGAAAGATGGATCCAAAAAGCCAAACTGGGAACCAAGGCAAAGCCATTCGGGTATCAAAAAGAAAAAAAAAGTAACTGAATAAATTGCAAAATGCAATTGCTTGTTGAAGGGCTTAAGAGTGGCTCAAAAACTGAGGGCAAAGGAAACCTAGTGGAGGTTCCTTGAGGCTTAATTTCTTCAAATGGAATTGGGAGATTTAGTCAGGATTAATGGGGTTCCCAATTCTGTGAAATACAGGAAGATACTTATTCATCATGTATTATCACTAAGGAGGAATATGATTAGACTAAAAGTGCTTTGCAGCAGGACAATAAACCCAAACTTACAACCAAAGTGAACTATCCTCAGCATAATGAAGAAAAATAACTAATGGAACTGATTATTGATTATTAATTTAGAGAGTTTACAAAAAAGAAGAGTTCCTTTTATTGAGTATTATGATGTGGTAGAATGGGGTACGAGTTTCAGGTAACTGTTTATTAAAAGTAATAATAAACAAAGCTAACAATATAAATGGCGTGTACTAAATTATTGTCTTACAGTGGTATAACAAGACTGATTATCCAATATTTAAGCAGTACCAGCGATATCGACGCTTACACCCACAACAACCATTTTACATTGTACATCCCCGAACGGAATGGCAGCTATGGCAGCGAATACAAGCCAATATGGCAGAGACCATCCAAAAAAACCCACCCTCATCTGGCCTATTGGGTAAGCTTTTTAAAGTCTATAGAAATAAAGAAAGGATGAGTTATGATACTAAGCACATTTCATCTCCCTTTGTAGGCACAGTTTTAATGATGTCCTTTTGTGAAGTGGTACATGTGTACGAGTTCCTGCCCTCACGGCGAAAAACTGAGCTGTGCCACTACTATCAGCGCTTCAGTGATGCTGCCTGCACATTAGGAGCCTATCACCCATTGCTCTATGAGAAGAACCTGGTAAAGAGGATGAATCAGGGTTCTGATCAGGAAATCTATACACATGGGAGAGTCACTCTCCCAGGATTTATGACATTGAACTGCACATCAGGTATTCAATCAAAGAATTAATCTAAGGCTGTTCACACTGCAGGTAAATGTGGCCCATATTAGGTGTGAAGTGGTTTGCTTTTCCAATTCAGTCCGTCCAGTCCAAACTTGAGAACAAATCCATTGCCTGTGCTATTGTAATGAGCAAAAGTTTGAAAACCAATGTGTTATATATATATTCTTTGATGCTTCTAACCCTAAGACAATATAGATTTTTTAGATTCTGTATTTTCAGTCATTATCTAGTCAAACTACGCCCTTATTTATGGTAAAATCTTCTCTTTTGAGGCATGGTGGCGCACTGGGTAGCATTGTGGCCTTCCAGTTAGAAGGTTGTCAGTTGGAGGCTCACTGTTGACCTTCCTGGAAGGAGTTCGCATGTTCTCATTGTGCTTGGCTTCCTCTGTGTACTCCATAGTTTTTCCCAAAAACGTGCGGTTAGGTTAATTAAATAATCTAAATTTGAATGTTGAATGATTAAATGTTGTCCTGCGATGTACTGGCGCCCTGTCCAGGGTGTACCCCTGCCTCTGGCCCAATGTGCACTGGAGTTAGGCACCGGCAGACCCCCATGACCCCAAAAAGGGAATATGCGGGTTGGAAAATAAATTAAATAATGAATGAATCTACTCTTGTTGTGATGCAAAGCAACTAAACAGAGAGCGCAGTTAAGAAACCATGCCCCATAGGGAACCATATAAAGAGCTGCTAGAATGACTGTGCACTTTCAAACTGCACGAGCTGCTGTGCAGATCCACTGGAAGCACCATGACTGATTGTTTTACAATCAATACTTTTCATTACTCGCCATCCTGAACAGATGTTATTGGAGGGCAGTCTGATGCATATGTGAATGACACCAAATCCTGCGCCTCTTGTGTGGTTTGTTTAACAAAACATTTGCCTTTTTGTTTAAAAAAATCTGTTGCTTGAGAGGAGATATCTTGCTGAATTTATATTCACTTGTCAGCTTAATATTTGAGAACATTTTCAGAATAGTCTTGAAAAATGGTTTTCAAACTTGCAAGTGTAAAATCTTGCTAGTTTAAAGTGTAATATAAATTGTATACATTGGTCCCTGCCTGCTGAAGACTATCCTAAACCGACTGTGCATTTTTGCGTAATTTTGGCATTTCGTGTTTTGAAAAGAAATGCTAAACCAAAATACATAGCAGCAATACTACTTTTCAGTTTGTTTGCGTGTTTGCTTTCCTGGTCTCTCTCGCTCAGGTACGGAACAAAACAACCGTCAACAATTGTAAACAAATTGAAATTCCACAAATTTTGGTACCGTGATTCTGTTCCCACTGTTAGCAATGATCACCAGGGACCATGATCAAGTTGAGCAATCCTCCACAATCCTCCACTGCTCTCTAGTCTAAACCAAATACTCTCAAGGCCTTTTCAGACTGGGAATGCTTCGTCTCTTCCATTTTTAAATGTCTGCGTATTTACATGACGGTAATAAACGATAATGAACTTTTTATGTGTCCTGTCTAGCAGTGTTTGAAGGCTCTCGTCCGCACAAAATTTTGAGGAGGTATTGGACTTCCTCGCCCCTCCATGATGTATTTATTTGTATAGGTCACGTCGAGCACAGCCAACTTCTTTTGAGCCACATTTCTCGCCCATGATTGAACTGTTCCCAAGAGTACCTTTGGAAACTGCTGCATTTACTAGAAATTAATAATGCTTTCTACATTTGACCCTCATCTTAAGATAAGTTGACTGGAGGATTAAAATGTTCTTGCAAAACATGGTTGTTGGAACTACGAGCAAACATGTAATCCTGCCCATTTATGTTTGTTTATGTATGTTGTTTATGTTCAGGAGCACAATCTTTACGCAAACCTGATATTGGCCACATTTGCAATAAAATGAATGTAAAGGGTACCACCTGCAGTGTAAACGTCACATAGGTTTCCTGATACACAAACAGAATTTTTAGATTAAAATTCGTGATTTACTCTCAGTTCTACGGTAAACCAAATTACCCGAAAATGGTTGCTTGCTAATACAAGGTTTACCTAGTCCTGTAGAAGTTGGCAATTCACTTATTCAAAAGACCTCAATACCACAAATCATGGTTCTCACTGACCCAAAAACACAGGCTAATGTGAAGTTATTCACAGCTCACTCAAAAATAAAACTGGCAAAAAAGGCACTGATATTTCAAAAATCATGCTCATTTCAAGTATTCACAGCCAGAAGTAGTTGAGTGTTTAAAAAGCTCCCAAACATTTTGTGTTTTGACCTAACTGACATGGGCAAGAGGATATACCACACAGTATTTTTATAGCAGTTCCAGTTTTTGACACTAACTTGCGTATTTCTTCTTTTAACTAATGGGGCTTTTCCACTGCATGAAACAGTTCGATTCAGTTGAGCACAGTTTTAACGGCTTTTCCACTGCGTTGTGGCCGTGAAACAGACACCATTTCTGGAACTCCCTCAGAGGAGATTCTAGAACTGACACCATCACTCTGAACTGACACCATTCTCTTTATTGGCCGAATAAGCACGACAAACGTGAGCACTGATTGGTCTGAGATAGTAGCCATTGCTTGCGTCTTTGAACCTCTTTTGAGACATAGTGCGCTCACAAATTCTCAACACATAACTCCGGAAGCAAACACTACAGTCCATTGGCACATTCAGGATCTATTGTTATTTTCTGGACATTTCCTGGTCGCACTCTTTATTACGTCATGGAAGGTGTTGAGTGAAAATACTCTAACGATGGCTATTATAACCCACCCCCTCTGACGCGAGCCTATGGAAAAGCAAGCAGGCTGAACTGAACGGAACCATGCCAAGCTGTTCCGTGTTGTGCACTACAAATGGTATTCAAGTCAAAAACATACAAATTAAAAAGTAATATTTTACCCCTGTTCTTATGAATTGAGACATTTGTTTGTGCAATACACTGAACTTTAAGACGATTACCTTTGATCCAGTGTCTCATAAGGGTCCTGAACAGTT
Organism: Danionella cerebrum; assembly: GCA_007224835.1. NCBI lineage: Eukaryota > Metazoa > Chordata > Actinopteri > Cypriniformes > Danionidae > Danionella > Danionella cerebrum. The sequence goes on along the minus strand of SRMA01026708.1, from coordinate 962,425 downwards.
TCATCACACTGCAGAATGAGGTCCCTGCTACATAATACTGCCTAGCAACAGATGAAAATCTATAAAGCACATATAAACAAACACTTATTTACAGAATATGCACAGAACAATTGATTCATGTGGAACTCGAGGTCCAGAATATTATTGCAAAATGATTTTAACGCAATGGGTTAATGTTGCAAAGTAATAACTGGGAAAGTTAGCAAACGTTGATTTGTGTGCACAAAATCTTGTTCCTTGAACATCCATGTTACGGTTTCAAGGAAAAGTAATCTCTTTGGATTTTGCAGACAATAATCTAAAAACAACAAAATCCAGATTATTTGGCTAAATAAACCCATTAGTTGGAAAAAATCCAACATGTTTTCAATGTAAGAGTAGCATGGAAAGCTGTCCAATGCAGGCTTGCTTCTTCCACAAACTGCAGGGTTTTCTTTTATGCAACTGAACTCCTAACACTTCATGCATGCAATATTGTACACCTGACTGCCTGTCCTCAACTTGTTGGCAAAATTATGCTTTGAAATAATGTCTTTTTTAAACACTGGAGATCTGGATGCACTCAGTATTTACACTGTGAAACCTCTCCTATCATTGCGCTCTGTAACAGAAGTAGGGATGTGGGGAATGTGCTTGCATGCTTTACTAAAATAGCACCTTTCTTAACTTAAGCAAACTTGTATTTAGTTGTATTTATGACAAACAGTGCATGGTGTTCCTGTTTAAAGTACAGCCGAAGCTTTTAAAAATAGAAAACTATAGGAATCTTGTAAGAATGACTAGTATTTTTTAAACTACATGATTATTTTTTGTCTTGTTGCAGGGTCCAACTTATCCATAATTTGTTTACATTCGAGTAACTGACAATAAATACTATACCTAGAGAAAGTTTTTAAAAGTTCTTGGAAAAGACTAAAAGACTTTTAAATCAATTATTTGTTCACAACAGAAAGTTTAAAGAGTTAAATTCAATCATTTTAATTCTGAAAATGATGTATTCTGGACAAGTTTAGAATTTTGAGGAGTGAGGTATTAGTTACTTTAGTTATAATGTAGAGACACAATAAATGTTTCCTTTAGGATTATAGATTTTATAAAGCAGTGACCTGTGGTGGAGGTTCTAATCAACATCAACAATCGACATTCATGGTTTTCATGCAAACAAATTAAACTTTGCTGAAAAGAACCAAATCTTGGAGAGGGAGGTACGGAGAGGACAGGAAGGGAAGGGGTGGTGAGTGAGTGATGCTTCTGAGTCGTGGTTTGTGCACTTAATCAAACTACGAAGCACCCAGTCCTACTTCATGTACATTGAAATGTTTCTATTGAACTTTTCTTGGGGAGGTGCTTGCCACTCTTAAAACACAGGGGCACCCCCTCTCTATTGAACAGCAAGGGGAAACAATGCATTAAATTTTCTCCCTCTTTTAATCTGGCCATCTGTAATTTTCTCCTGACTTCGGCCCACAGTACTCAGTAAGGTTTCATTTTTATGGTTTATCCCAGGGTCAAGTATGCAATCTGAAGTGCGCAGTAAAAGAGAATCCTTGTGATGCAAGTCCTAGTGGATTGTCGCTTGTCGATTACATTTTCAAATTGGTATAAGCTGGAAGATTATTCGATAAAATCCAAAATGTATAGGTTGTGTATAATGTTGTGAGCTTCCATTTTTCAAAACCCCTCTATTCCTCAGTAATTCATACAGTTTACACAATAATCAACATGGCTGCGTCATGGAACGAAACTCTAGTGTCATTTCCAAGTCCAAGACAAATAAGTCATTTCAAATCAAAATCAAATTTTGCCTTAAAAAATATTACAGATTCAGTTATCTGGAATTGCTCTTATTTGCTATTTTAGAACTTTAGTTGGCATCTGCAGGTCAATGCGCATTGAGTTTAGCAAAAGATTATAGAAGTATGATGTTTGCCTTACAGATGCTGAAGTTATTAAAGTCAATTCTGTGGAATGCTCTTTTATAGTATTTCCTTCATCTCTTTGTTAATATGATTTAAAACCATGTAGTTTCTGTTTATCGAAATAGACCATTTTCAGAATTCAGATGGTATTTTGAACCCTAAATTGGATGGACCTTAATTATTAGAATATTGTACAAAATACATGTTTACAAGAAGACTGAAATTAACCAGATCTGTATTACAATAAAATGCAAGCCATTGCTGATAATTTAACGATGTGGTGAACCATATATTTGTTACAATGCTTTTTAAACTTACTTGCAATTGTTCTTTTTAGCTCAGAATCTTTAAGTAGCATGTAGCATTGAGAATATTGTCAAAAATGTAGATATTCATATACTGCTCAAGTATAAAGTCAAACCACTGTTTGTAAATTGGACTACTACTACTACTGGTGTTATTTAACTCTTATTTGGACTATGCATTTGTGGACTTTTTAATAGTACATCAAATTTCTTTCTGTTGCAAACCCATGTATTTTTATTTTAAGTTTTCCATTAGTTGATTGATAAATGAATTGTTTGTTTCATATGCCAAAGTTATTGTAAATACACAAGCGATTGGTGTATAAATATAATGGCACCATAATGTTGTCAGAGCTATTGCTTATATTAACATGTTCTATGCAGAAATGTATTTAAAGTATAGAGTGCCATTTTGGGAATTTTAATAGCATTCAAAAACAACCTTTTCCTCACTGCAAACTTACCAACACACCCCTTACTGTCTTTATTGGCATGAATAAAATATCTACAGCTTTCTGTCATTTTGTCACCTTCTTTGACTAATAGTGTAATGAAATGAAAGACGTAAGGGACAACAGTCTATTTTTATAATCTCGGTCTTGTGCTTAACTGTCATAAGTGATGTTGCACTGTATTTTTTTAAACCCGGCTTTTGTTTTTAAGGCATCTACTCTAAGATTTTACCAACAAATTGAATAAGGTTGCACACTAAGACTGATGGCTGAGGGCACCGTCACCTTTAGTTTTTTTTCCACCTTCTTTTCCACCTCCCTGTAGCCTTTTATGTGTTTTACCTTCTTGAGCTTCTGCAGTTGTTTTTTTTTTTTCTTCTTCTTGACTGTCAGAGGTTTTATAATGACTTGTTTTTTAAATTAATTGCATTTCACCGCTGAAAATACCACTAAAAAAATGTTTTTTTAAGTTCCAAAAAATATTTTCTCCCCGTCGGGGAATCGAACCCCGGTCTCCCGCGTGACAGGCGGGGATACTTACCACTATACTAACGAGGAGTGGCATGTGTGCACTCCGCCACATCGACTCTAGTTCGTGTGCATACATAAATAGACACGCACGCAGATATATGTACATAAACACACACTCACACATATATAAATGTTGATATGTAAATGCATATGCAAATGAAGATAATATAAATAAAATGTGAAACTCTACCTTGCGAGTGAAGCGAAGTGTCTGAGGTGGTAAAACGAATGGCAGACGTTTGAATGAAAGTTAACTTTCGAGATATTTCACGAATTACAAACACCATCAAGGTTTCAAGCATAAATGTAAACATTACAGAGCGTGTGAAGGGATGGAGAGAGAGCTTAGTCACAGGGTTACTCTGGCTTGCGTTACAGGACAGCACATTACCCTTCTAAACGTTTTATCTTTTAGGACACCTTGACTAACTTTTGTTAAAGCACATTATTGGTAATCTATACATATTACATAATGTTATAATGTTTAGCTTGATTTAAATTGAAGTCGAAAGGACTAACGGTCCCGCACTTAGCCCTCTACCGCCCCCTTTGACCAGGAAGATACAGAAAACAGGTAGTCCTAGCGACTCATTTTTAAGTACACATTTGTTCTTCAAAAGTCGATTTCATTAATTTATGAGCAAATATGATTACAAAGTAAACATAGAGAAACAAAACATACACTTATTTTTATCATATTTACTGAATGTTTAACTATTTCAGCTTACATGTTTACCTATTTTTTCACACTTTGTTAATTCTAGTAGTCCTATATTTATTAGATTAACATTACAGAAAACATTTTACATTTTTTATGATTGAGATGTTAGAAATGTTTCAAATTTCTCAATTTAGGTCATGTTTATTTCGAGAAAAACAACTCACAACTGAACATTTATGGAACATTTATTAGTGTATTTACAGTTGTAATTGGATTAAAAATGAAAAAAAAGCAAACATAAAATAATATTCATAGATGAAAGATCCATAAATATTTAAAGTATAAAAAAGGAAATAATAATTCATATATTGGCACATTTTGTTTAAAAAAAATTAATGAATGAATAAAAAAACACAATGCATCCACTGAGTGATGATGAGCGCCATATAGCAGAAGCCGCCTGGGTGACGACGTGGACAAAATGTTTATCATTTAAAATGGGCTAAAGGATAAAGGATAAATGTGTGAATATGTACATTTCTCAAGCTCTAATCAATTCAGAGCCCAATTAAAACTATATATTTATTCATAATCAGATCAATGCAGACAACAAAAAGCATTTCCTTGAACTCAAATAGCCACACTATTCTCAATATAGTCTGGGGACAGGTAAGGATAGGGTAACTCTAGCTGGCTGTTCCTGTCTGCAATGTCTTTCACAATCATCTTAAGTTCTTTCTGGACTTCGACCACAAGCTTGGCTATTGCGTCCCCTTTGAAGTACCACTCAGAATAATGGCATAACGGCACCTAAAGCGGACATAACAGATCGATGGTTATTATGTACATTTTAAAGTTTTCAGCTTAATGTCAATGTAATGATGCCTTATACTCACAAAGTCAATGGCAGGCTGAGACAAAAGAGCAAGGACGCTGAGGACATGACACGAGGAGCTGACTTCTGGAAGGAAGGAGAAAAGATCCTTCTCGGACAGAGAGCCTTTGCTCTGAGAAGGGGGATGTGCCATAGATGGTGGGGTGTTTGGTATGCAAAGGTTAAAATCCAGCTAAGTGGAAAGAAGATGAAACTGAATTAGACCATTAGGCTCAATAAGCTCTTTCCTAATAATTTATTCATGAATGAAAGTACCTGAGAGAAGTTCACTGCTGAATGAAGAGCAGAGGAGGAGAAGATGATCATTGTGACAAACTTGGACATTTCATCTGTGCTCTGTAATGACTGGGGGAGTCCTGATAGCAAAGCAAATCAATGTCATTTTTCATTTCCTGTGAGTGGATGGGACAGGTTTAAGGGGTTTAATGTCAGGCAAGTGGGTCAACTAAGAGAATAAGGGAAGTCTCTCAAACACGGTTTATTGAAAGCAACCATAGCAACCAAATTGGCATCTCTCAATCTAAGCTTATGAAAGGAATGGAGACATGGGGTTGGTTTTTAAATGGCATTATTACAAACTGACATCAAAGTCTGCCTGCAAACTTTAGCCATCTAGTTATAGATAGTTTGGGTTTAATTTAAGGTTATTTTGATGATAATTAAAACAAAAATGTATATCCTTCATTCATTCATATTCCAACCCGTTTATTCCCTGTTTTGGGGTTACAGAGCTCTGCTGGTGCCTATCTCCAGTGCACATTGGGCGAGAGGTGGAGGCAGGTTGCCAGTCCATCGCAGGGCAACATCCCACTCACACATTCATGCCTAAGGGGAAATTAGATTATTCATTTAACATAACCGCATGTTTTTGGGATTGAGGGGGACACAGAGGAAACCCACACAAGCAGGTTGAGGGGTGCTTTCCCAAACTCCTTCCAGGAAGGTCACCAGTGAGCTTCGAACCGGCAACTTTCTAACTGTAAGGCCACAGTACTACTCTCTATTAGAGAGCTCATGTGCACAAGTTTTTTGATCTCTCAATATGAAGCAAATGTACATTTGTAGGATGTTAGTAATGCTATAATGCAGATTAGAGAGTACCCTGTTGTAGTCTAGATAAGTTTTATAGTCAATTATTTAACTTTTAAATTATTCTGTTTTGTGGGAGGGACGTATCCACAGTGTGCCTGGGCGGAAAGAATAACTAATTTGTTTCCATTGAGGTTTATTGGTAATTTGAGGAATTGGCCAATCAGAATGTATTGGTACGAGTGGAGCAATGCATGTGTAAGGCTGGAATATTTTTACGGTGTAAGCATCACAGATGGATAGGGCATGACAGATGGAATCCTGAAGTTTGAGACATGGTCAGTGGGTCACCAGCCCTCTAAATATGACAATAAAAATGTTTTCTATTTGTTGTACCTGTCTCAGTGAGACCAAGAAATCCCTCAGTGAAGATTTCTCCGATCCAGTTCTGCAGCTCACAGTCTTGCTGGACGTCCTCATCTTTATTGTAATACAAACAAATCCAGCCTGCCACAAACCTGTATTACCAACACAAATAATGTGCTCAAACATCAAAATAGGTCTTCTGATTTTGATAAACATTTAAATACCTTTGTAGGGCATCCCAGACCCTGCGAGCATCTTGAGCATAATAGCAAATGGGCAGCACATCCAGACCTCGCTCTCGTATGTCATCTGGTACACACATGGAGCTATAGCGGAGACTCTGCGTTGCTCGAGAAAGCAACAATGGTATTGCTTCCAAACCACAGGCAACTGACTAGAAAGAGCAAAGCAAAATCCATGAACAGCTAAACGAAACTCTTAGGACATATTGAACATGACACCAACCTTGTCAAAAACCCCCTTTGGGGCTAGAAGAGTGGCTCTAGCCTGAATATTAATCTGAAGAGTGCTGCGGATATGAGGCATTAACAACTGAAAAGAATAAAATAAACAGGGTTTGGTCATATCAAATCAAGCATACCAAATTATCATTAAGTTAAACTTCAAAATCAATTAAACGTAATGTCAAATTTGGGGGCAAAAGGTAAAAATATATGTCTGATATGCCGTGTGGAGGAAATGGATCTAACATAAATTTGAACATAGCAAAACTTATTGAAATCTATTGAGGTGCATTAGGTACAGTAGCCAGTCAAGTGAGTGTCCAAGAAAAGACGACCTAAACCATGAGTTTCTAAGAAAAGAACAATGTTTTGACAGGTTTGTAACTGATTAACTCATCTTCCTTCCAAAAGTGAAAATTTTGGTGTGTTGGATCACACCAACCCTGACTCTGGAATCTGGGGTTCGAGAGGTGAATAAACCATTACGATTCTGAAACCTTACTGCGTGCCTCTGTTCAATCCAGAGATCTCAGAAAAACTTAGCCTCGAGTAGAAACACGAAACAAAACAAATGCTCTAGATTTAGTTTTGAAAAAGTATTAAAAATTAGCACACCGGTAAAGGAGAATCACCAAATTTGTATTCTATAACACAAATGACAAAAAGAAAGAGAGAAAGTTGAGCTGGAGTGAACTTTTACCTGCAATCATGTGATACAGCTCAAGCTAACAGACTGGATGTGTCAAAACGTTATACACTAGCCTTTTATGAACTCAATTATACATTATTTTAAAACATACAGTTTTGTGACGCAATGCTCATATCTTGCATTGGGAATCTTTACAGTTTGTGTCTTTACATACATTTCTACATACAAAATGTTTACCCACAATGCAATCTTTTCTGACTTATAAGTGACAATTATAGCAAAAATCTATTACAGAATCAAAAAGAAGCTTTTTTTGCAAAGGAGGTGACAAACACACACAAGGATTTTATTTATACAAGGGGAGTACTCCAGTGACAAAACAAAGGTGGTAAAACACAAACTTAACACAAACAAAACAACAACAAAATAACAATAAGTGACAATAAGTCCATTGAGCTTAAAAAGTGCAGTTGCTAGGAAAGGGATAAATTAAGGAAATGGAAAATTGAGTGTTTAAAATGCAATTGGAAAGATATGACTTGCTTTTACCTGGTGTAGAGGGTGAATCTCCGGTAGCTGCCTGAGTGTGGCGATACAACACACCTCTCCAAAAAGATGAGTCCGGAACAAATGGGAAACTATCTGATGAATGTGAAAATCTGCATTTCGGACCCACATCTTTGCTAACAACCAATCCATTGAAGCATCAGAGGGCAAGAAAACAGGATTATTGGGACCCGGGGCCTGTTGAAGCTGGAATATTAGATGTATTAATAACACTTTTTTTACAAAATGAAAATAAAACTAGATAGTTAAAGTTTGTACAGAAGCTTTGATGTTGGCTTGAAAATGTGATGTTTAAAATGTGTTTTTAACAATGTTCCCAATGTCACTATGAGTAACATAAACCCCAATTTCTCTATGATTTTCATAAGCTGATATATTTATGCAAAAATGGTTTCTAAACAGTCATTTACCAAAGCTAAGGTAGAGTTCAGAAAATGTGGTTGCTAGGAGAAACAGTTTGGTTGTTAGGAAGCTGTCAATTATGTCATTAAAATTGTTACTATATATAAAATAATCAAACCTCGATTTCTAAACAATGTTTCATTTTGGAGATATCTTCGTTTTCTACATATTTTCAATGGCAATTAAAAGTAAATGGTAGAAATGTAACCCCTTCTAGAGTTCAAATACTTTTGCAAAGACTGATAAACTCCATAGGTGGGGTTAGTTCGAAAGTTCTTTGAGGTTCTCAGTTTTGAACAAAACAAATTTTGACCCCAAGTTAATCTAATTTCTCTGTGGTTTCCCAGAACTACTTTAGTGGTACCTGTCTGAATAGATATAGCAACCTGAGTTAGACCAATTTGATTGCCTTAGCAAACTAAGCAAAGTTTCTTGTCTGTAGCTGGAATGGTCTTGGTGGAGAATTTTTCGTCTGAAGATTATTTTTTCAGAGAAAATAACATCATACTTGTATGGCAATCGGCTTTAATTCTTGACGTTGGTTGTTGTAATGCAAAAGGCAGATAGGAGCAGACAAGTAGGTCTGTTTGCCATTGATGATATTAGCAGGAAGCTCATCCAGCACTTCATAATCCAAGAGATACAGAAATCCTTTCTGTGAAATATACAAGTTCCATGGCAGGTAAGTTGGCAATGATGAATCTAAATACTTGATACAAACAAACCTCCATCTCCTGCTGCAACGAGGAGTCATCTGGTATAAAAGGTTTGACCATTTCTGGAGTGACTGAAAGGTTTGGTGGCAGATTGTGGATCTGTCTAATATTTAGAGTATTGCAGCCATTGAGGCACTGATGTCCAAAGAATACATCCTCTTGCCAGTGAGCCTGAACGTAGTCTACGAGAAAAATTATGGAACGACAATTATTTATTATCAGCATATTCACTAGGCAAGTATTCAGGTATTCTGCAAGCAAATGAGGCATTGTATTATATTATAATCATTTGAGTATTAAGTGTAATATTAAACTGAGAGCATAAATGAGTGATAACTGTGTATTTCTTTTGTTACTTTTATAGACCTGTGTTATCACCCTGAGTGCCTTTTTCTATGTGCAGAGGATCATAGACAATCCACAATTCCACGAACGACTCACATCGGACATGTGTGTCACCCAAAAGGCCAGAAGCAAAAGGAACTATGCCCCAGCTAATTTAGATTTTTTAAGAACGTAAATAAGACAGTGTCACAAGGGAGGGCCAACACATGACGATGGAAGAGTAGCGTTGCTTTGCTGTTGTGTAATGCAGTTAGAACGCCCAGATGCACAGTAAAATCCTAAGAGTTAAATTAACTCTACTCAGAGTGTATTTGGTCCCACTCTATATAGAGTTAAACCAACTCTGAAGGAGAGTTATTCAAATAAGTCTATTTGAACTAAACAGTCTATTTTTGTCTGTTTTTACTCTTTCTGGAGTGGACTTGGTCCCTCTCTGAATAGTTAATATTTAGTTTGCATTTTCCATGCAGATTTGGAAAACATGAAGAAAATAGATTATTAAATTACTCTTTCTCAGAGTCGGTTTAACTCTATATAGAGTGGGACCAAATATACTCAGAGTAGAGTTAATTTAACTCTTAGGATTTTACCGTGTGTATCTGTAATGTGTTATTCATGAATTCTTAGTAAATATTTAGACTTCAAGCCCTCTCCTGTCTTCCTTTGTATTATATTAATATATATTCAAATCATGGTTCAATGCCTTCCTTAGAAAAGCTGCATGAGGTACCTCCAGTACTTCGGTTTAAAACTATGCATCAGGTTAAATGATTTCTCTAAATTCCTCCAAGGAATGATTATGTGAGCAACACCCTGTTTCCCTGAAATGGAAACTGCAGGCAAAGAGAATGAATGTATGTAAGCAGAAGCGTGGGAATCCTTAAATTGGTCATACTGGCAATTTTGTTCCCTCTCCCATTGAAAAGCGAGAATATCTCCAGGTCTTGTAGGTTGCTCCAGGATGCTGTTCTTTCAGTGAAACCCGTTGTATAGCGCAGGTTGGTAACTTGGCTGACAAAGAGCAAGAGAAGCAGGATACCATTATAAAACTGAGACTAGAAAAACAAAATATGAGGCAAATCCAAACATTTTAATGCATGCCGTTTATGAGTGTAACTCAAGTTGGGTCCTAGCTGTGCCACGCTGGTCATGTTTATACAGCGAGCGGCACCTTCAGCAAAAGAGCCCCATCTACAGATAAAGCAAGCAGTGTGATTGGTACAAGATGTGGCGATGTGCTCTTGATTAACCTGTGGAATGGTTTACCTTATTAAGTGTTGTTTTTGCTGGAGATCGCGCTCCCTGTGACTGCTTAAGATTGCTAATCTTTCCTCCTTTTTCAAGCACACTAACGAAATTGTGGAGAAGTAAATTCCTTAACATTGGTTCAAGTGCAACAAACACAGTCAGAGAGCGCTTACCTGTTTCACTCCGAAGCTCAATGTTACCATCTGCTGTCCGGATCCACTTATAACAAGGAAAAACCATCACTGCTGAATCACCAGCGCTGTGTTTTACTTGCACATCCTGACAGTGCCAGTCTAAGTCAGGAAAACCAGCCTGAACCTCGAGACGAAGTCTCACAAGAACCACTGCACCAATCTCATCCTCAGCCTTGATTAAAGCGGTGCAGATCTTTCTCAAACAGAAGCAAACACAACATGACGTGCAAAAACATCGGGTCGTAATGGCCAATGTATGGTTTAAAAGACTTTTAAGTTTTCCAATAATAGCAATCATAATAAGAAGAAACATTTTATTTGTTTGGTGCCTTTCAAAACCCCAAAGACATTCAAGGAAACTTTACAATAAAAGATACAGTGGTATGCAAACGTTTGAGCACATTTTCAAGATTTTTCGTTATAAATCATTGGTTGTCTGGATATGAAATGTCAGTTAACGATATCATATAGCTGATATTTGAAATGTATGTTTATTGTATTTATGGAAAGCGTGCAAGAGTTATTTGCAAAATAATATACAAAATTATGTCCATCAATTAGTCAAACTTATCATTTAATTGATTTCAAAAGCTTTAGCATTATTTATTAGAGCTTAAAATTGGTGCGGCAACCTCAGTGACCCTTGACCCCCATAGACAGGTGAATCCAATCATGAGAAAATATAGTAGAGATCAATTTTAAGTGTCCTCTTTGCATCTTCTCTAAAGAGTGGCAACATGATTGCTTCAAAACAACTCTCAGATGAACTGAAAACATTGTTTCAATTCTGAGGAACATTGTGAGGAATTGGAAGACCAGAGGCGCAGTTCTAGTTAAAAACTGAAATGGCAGATCAAGAAAAATCTCAGGTAAGCAGAAGCGTAGCATGGGGAAAACAGTCACAGTCAACCCACAGACCAGCTCCATAGACCAGGCCTTTTGCATCCCAACAATCTATAGATTATTCTATATATACTGGGGCGTTTAATAAAGCATTGCATTTCAGTATCTGTGTCCTCATTTGCAATACTGAGGAATCAGAAAACACTGGAACTCAGATTATTTTTCACCACAATCAACAAATATCTTACAGAGCCTGGCAAGAGATGGTGTTCCACTCGGACCGGAGGAGTCTCACACAGAGTACCAATCAGAGAGATCCAGACACTGCTGTAGGTTCCAGAAAGAGGACAAGCAGATGTCCGAATGGTCACCTGATAACCTGCCATTTTTCAGGAATCACCAAAACCTTTAAATGAAAAAATATGCTGTGAGCCATACAAAAACCAGTCCTTCATGTGTGTTTTAGGCAAGTGTGAAAAAATGCTGTACACAAAGAATGCGTTCAGAAATGGAAGTGTAATTTTTTTTCACCAATTAATAAAATGCAAATCAAATCAATACTTGGTTTGAACACCGTTCAAAAAAAAAGTTTTTCAAGAAACTTGGTTCAAACATCTCTGAGATCTAATCACAGATCTTCTTCCATCATACTGTTTTATGTAATCCTAAACACATTCCCATGATGTTGAGATCGGGGCTCTGTGGGGGTAGTCATTGCTAATGAATTTGGCTGTATGTTTGTTGTCATTGTCCTACTGCAGAATCAATTTGGGGTCAATAATAACTGCCTCCCGGACAGTGTTGCTTGATGGAAAAGTTCCTGCTTGTGTTTATCAGCATTGACCAAATGACCAAATCCTCATTTGCAGAAATGCAGCCCCAAACATTCAAGGCACCTCCGCCAGGCTTCACATTTGCTTGCAGACATTCATTATTGTACCGCTCACCAGACCTTGAACTAACAAGGGATGCCCAGGTCAGAGATGTGTTTTTCAATGAAAACCACTTCTGGTCAGACTTCTCCACACACTAGATCGGTGTCCAACTTTCTTTATAATAAATAATTAATACTGATTTGAAAATAGTAACAACAAACACGTATTTTATTTGCATTCATTTAATTTGGTGTACATTGGCAAGAGATTTTAATGCAAAACGTGCAAAATCAAAAGTTTTCAATGAATGCACCCGCTTTCCAATAGAAAAATGAACAATTTTTGTGGATGCATGAACTTAAAATATATTCTCTCATCATGCTGAGTTTATTTGTTGCTAGCAGATGCAATCAGCGTAAAGCATTCTATTTACAGACATATATAGGACTAATTACATTAGGACTGTACAGTAAACAAAGATAGATTAAAAAGATGAATATTGATATTCTTGTACTACATAGAAAAATGCAAAATGTTATGCTATTACTGAAACACAGTATTATGCAAAAGATTTTGGTTGTGTACTTTATTGTTTATCTTTGTCTACCTTTCCATTTCTTAAAAGTTAAAATAGTAACACAGTTTTGTCACTATTTGCAAAAGTTTGCATGCAGAGGTGGAAAAAACGGCACCATATTTGCATTGTAAATTCTTTATAATATTGCCAAACATGAACTCGTTTAGCTAAAGAAACAGAATACCAGTCAACAGTGAATGATATGTAGTCATTTAGAAATGTAATGGTTTACAATATTTTAACATTTTTGAAGTTTACATCGAGTTTACAGCGTGATTTCTTGAGTAAATAATAGGTTGTTTTTCTTTTAAATGCAGCTGTTGATGTTGCGTCAAATTAGTGATAAAAACGTTATAATTACCCTCAAGACAAAACACGCATTAATACTACTTTCTGAAGAGGGCAGCGAAGTAATTTAAAAACTCACCTCAGGATCGTCCGCCAGCTGACTCTTCGTGAAAAGATGACTTTGTTCGACACTGATTCATTGATGTACAACAATGTTGACACCCATTCTCCCAGACCTGCTTTGACTAATGACGAGGAAGCCTTTCAACATTTCGAGCCAGCCGCGTACTGTCAACTTATGACTAATAAAACTTTTGAACAAGTGGTTCGCACGAATGTGAGTAAACTCAACAGAATATAGTAGTATTGTTTATCCTGTAAACAGTGTTGACTGTGAGTTTGCTTGAAATAATTATCAGTACAAATATTAGCCACTAATGTGACTCTATATTGTGTCTTGAAATTGAGATAGGATAGTGTATTTCCGGAGTAAAAAATGTTCCCTGACCGGGAATCGAACCCGGGCCGCGGCGGTGAGAGCGCCGAATCCTAACCACTAGACCACCAGGGACTGTTGCAGACTAGGGTGAAACCTGGTTTGAAATATTTGCACCATTTATGTAAAACGGCGCAAATTTCATTTCTAGGCTGAAATCTACGTCTTCTAAAAAGAGAAGAGTGCACCCATTCCGAATAATACTGGCCCTTTGTCACGGCAATACTTGGTAAACGTATACAGTGTCAGGAACAAAACGTACATATTAAGAGTTCAGATACAAATTTAACTTAAATAAGTGCAGTCTAGATAGATTTTTTTCCAGTCTCACGTAACATAGAGAAGCATCTATCTCTAATGCTTAAGAGCTCAACAGGCTCCGAGCGTTGTCAAACAGCGTCCTCAAGTGTTTGCATTTTTAACATTCACCCCAAACTATACATTATATGGGAATCTATTTCTCTAAATGTGTGAGGTGCCTAACTGTGAAACTCCGGTGTCACAACTGGATATTATTATGTATTCACCCTTGAATTCAGAAGTGATGACAGAAAAATGATTGAGGCAGCGTGGCTGTTACTGACCTCGTGGCGCAACGGTAGCGCGTCTGACTCCAGATCAGAAGGTTGCGTGTTCAAATCACGTCGGGGTCATTTATTTGTTTTCTTGCACAAGAGCCCCCCCCCCCCACCCTTACAAAAACGCCCAGCTCTGATAAAGATACTACCGGTTAGAAATGAACATACATTTAACAGCGGGAAGGAAAAAACAACAACAACAGAACATTTACTACACATCTGTAAAATGTTTACAGCAGCTACACCACTTCATATTAAGTCCAGTAAACTTAAGACATCATAATTCATGTGCAAGTCACACTACCGCGTCTAGGGATCAAACAAATAAGCAAGGCAAACTTCCTCTTTCAATGTGGTTTCCTGTGTCAAACATTTTAAAGATGCAGCATCAAACTAACTATAAATGTACATACAATTTGCAACAGTAAAACTAGAAGTACCTTTAATACTTAAAGGTAATCTCATCACCATTGTGTCTTTCTCATAGGTAATATACAAATTGCACAAGTTGCCACAACTGAACATTGTTAATGGCTTTCAATGGCTCAAGATACAATCCACAAAGAGCCTCTTTCAGTATTGGATGACCTCACCATTTCTGCCTCATTTTAAATTAATTAATTAATTAATCTTGTTGTAGTCTGGTGGATTCGCCAAAGGATCATAACCTAAGCGACTTAACATTGGGGCAAGGCTAGGCATATCTTCCACCACGTCAGTAGGAATCTTGCCAACCCATTTAGATAGAGCTTCTGTATTCACTGGCTTGACTACTTGATCAGTTGACAGTTCCACCCTGGAGGAAAGACAAACAAAGTCATAAATGTATTTTGAGACAATGGCGCTGTGTTTGTAATGAGTGAGTGTGTGTGTTAAGAACTAATGAATCAATACCAAAATTTGCATGAACACACACCTGCTTCCCAAGCTTGTATTAACCATGATGCATTTGCTCACATTAACATTAAGCTGTATACTTAAATCTACATAAATATTTGCTTTCAGTCAAATTGACAGACATGCCATAAAACAGGACTCTATGTAGACAAGTTGACAGTGAACAAAAGATCAGTCATAAAAAAAATTCAGGTCATCAAAAAATAAAAACTGTAATATAATATCTGTAATAAAGACTTTACTGAATGTTTTTAAATTTTGCAACTTAAATTGCATCAATTATGCATTTAGAAAAGTGTACTACTAAAGCACTTGTCTCTGAAATCTAATCCTGTGCGAATGCGGATATCTGAAATTGTGGAGAATGTTTTGTGTAAAATACATTTCTTGTGTGTTTTGGCTGTGAATTTGCTGTGCAATCTCTGGAGTGCCAGATTTCAAGTTTCAAAAACAAGATTTTTTGTTGTGGTCATGTGACCAAATGCAGTAAATGCAATTTGATCACATGAGCTTGAACGCCAATTAAGAGATTCGAAGCCAAAAACTTGCATCTCTGTAAAAACCAATCATATTTGTTGTCCCCATTCAAATCAGGACATGACATGATTGACGTAGTTTGAGAAGAATTGTAACTCAAATGTTGTTTGGACAAATAGTCTTGTCCCAATAGGGCTATAGTCCAGGCATGTGCTGTGAGATATTGTCTGGTGTGCTGTAGAAAATTATCCAGTTTCACCTGATTGGTCTAAATGAACATGGTCTAATTGGTTTCACACCAAGTGAGTAGAAATTTTGAACTATTATACTTTTTTTTCAGTAAAAATAAAATAAACACAAAGAATTTTTGAGAGACTTTTACAAAGAGTTTCTTTCAAAGGAATTTAAAGAAGTGCAAGTTGGTAAGTACACAAAGGATGTCTATTTGTTTATCCTCACTTCCTCAAAAATTGCCAGTAAAGAACCTCAAGAGTTTCAGACAACCTCAGACTAGACATTCATCTGCTGAAGTGTTTGATTTCTTAAGATTAGAGTAAAATCATTCAGTAAAATTCACTTAAAAAAGCGTTCAAGGGTATTGTAACCCATTATCAAAAGTAATATCTAGAACCTATGTCTTAACCGGGCTTTGTAAGGAACATATGTTACAGTAAGTTGTACGTTTGTAGTGAACCACTACCAATGTTGGTATTATAAAAAAAATACACGCTTAATTTTGTACATCTAAAAGATGGAATGGCTTTACAAATCTCTTAAAAGTATCATAAAACAATCAACTTACTTCGAGAGTGAAACTCCTCCAGCTTTCCCAATAAGCTGCTCATGGTGCAGGACAGAGTTATCCCATGGCAGATCCAGAAACTGTAGGAGTTTACGCATTACTCGCCCAGGATGCAACACAAGCTGTTCATAGTGAACGGGCAAACAGTTGCCATTTGCAGCAGCCAGACACTGGTCATACATCACCTCCACTGCTCGGTTCCACTTCACCAAACAATCCCTGTAACTAGTCAAATCAAATCCAGTGATGGTCACCTTGCGGGACACCATGGAATGTACGGTGGCCCTCCCATCTCGGAGCATGAGGACAAATTTAGCTTTTGGGAAGATCTTGGAGAGGTAGAACAGGGACTTCAGTGCAAATGGGTCTTTGTTGCAGAGCCTCTGAGCAGGTTCACCATGTCCAACTATGATCTCCAAAAGAAAGGCACGCACAGCAGAATTCAGAACCTCTTCGGTTACACCAGCCTCGTCAAGACGTACCCGCTCTCGTGCGGAGTGGCTCCAAGTGGCCTGCATTGCTAAAAGTCGAGGAATTACACGGGTCTCCTCTCCACACCGAACAAGAGGGTGGGCATCTAACATAGCGCGCATTAGTGTGGTGCCGCTACGAGGAACCCCACCTACAAAAATGAGAGGGGTGTCCTCATTGTACTCCTCAGAAAGTTGTAATGGGTCACTAAGGTTTCGGCCAGCATGTAGGTTCACCACCCACTCACGATGTGTGGAACGAGAACGGGCACTTGGACATTCTATTGCACTAAGTCCAAGATAAAACACGGTAATGGAGATGATCATCCCAATGAGCATGAGAACATTGCATGTTTGTTTTCTCATGGCTTGCCGAGGGAGATAGTGACTAAAGACTAAGATCAACAAAATGGAATTACAGAGGGAAGGGAACTGACAGGTCAGGTAGCATCTATAAGAAAACAACTTTTCCAAAAGGCATCAGGGTAAAAGAATGCAGAAAGGCAGCCTAGTAGCTATGGGGGAGGGAAGGTCTTGGGTGATTCCCCCCCCATGCAACAGCTCCTCAGGCTCTTGCTTGAGGCTTCAACAAACTTTGAGTGGGTGAGTCAATGCTTGTGTTCTCTAGTATGTTCCCCATAGTGCCTGGAAAAAAAAGAGGAAGGAAAACTTTCATAAACACAATTTGCAACATCATCTACATTACGCACCTAACATTACATTCAAGTATTGTAACGAAGATAGATTCAGAACTATAGTGCTGAATGAAGCTAGTTTTAAAACTACACACATTTCAAAGATATCTGTAACTATTCATTGTATGTTTTGGGAATCTCAACTGCAAAGCGCACAACTCTTGATATTATGGCCCCCAAATCATATAGGTGATGATAAACATAAAGTGAACCTAAAATGAAAAGAATCTTTACTGGTTACTTTTTTTTTTTACTACATTTCTTAGTTTATAACCTACTAACCAGACACAGTGTGAAATCCAGCATTCTATAGAACACCCGATACATAGAAAAACATAAATGGCAAAGTATGAAATTATTCATATTTTACACATTGCCTAGACATTCAACAGAATGCCAAATGGCCTAATGGCAAATAGACCATATTTCATCACCATTCCACTTCGGCCTTCGTTGGGTTATTGTTGCGAAGTGGTTGACATTGTACAAATCAACAATTCCTAACAATACTCCTTTCACATTCTTCTTTAATTTGTGAAGAATAACATTTAGTACCATGTTCTGTTTTCGTTTAATGCATTTAATTATTAAAGGTTTCTCTTCTCATGGCACTTTGAGTAAATGGTACTTCTATGTACTTCAGAAGCATACTTCTATATGATGCCAGCTCTGCTTTGTGCTTCATACCACGCTGAAGGACGATGATATTTGAGCGACAGGTTCATTCACATTCAAATGTTAATTAACAAAGCTATCTTGCTTTTTGCACTTTTAATACTAGGCATAATTGGTACCTGGCATTCTTTAGGCAAAGCATAATCATTGCCCATTCTTAACAATGTATTACTTGATGTTCTTGCCATCTATACATGTTTTAATTTAATGGGTGGCGGTTACCATCTCCTAGTAAGTATCAAATAAAAAGAAGTGATTGGAAGCCAAATTTTTAGAACAGCTCTAATCTGTTCTGGCATTCAATTCGGATGGACACAGATTTATAAGCATTATTAAGTTGAGTAAATTAGTTTCAGAATTGGTGTACTGTGGCTCCCATACACCATGTCCATGTGAGACATATTGGGACAGTTGAGTACTGTTATACATTGAGACATGATATTACATAATTTTTTTAAATTGGTTGGTTTAGCCTGATTGCTGTTGCCAAAATGGAGCTACTCTAGTTACTTTCTATTTACTTGCATAAAAGGCCATATTTGATTGGTCTTTTTCAGCTTTTAGTGTGCAGGTGACATTTCCTACCTATTAAAAGTCTTCTCTGCCCAATCTACTATTTCCAGTCTGCAGATTAAAAAAATAATAATGTAAAAAAGGTGCATAAAATTATACAACAAACAAAACATTCAGTTTTGTCTGTAGCTTGCATCCCCCAGACCGAAACCCTATCTGCGAATTTAGACTATTTCCATCAAGTACATTAGTCTTGTTACTAATGACAAATAGATTGTGCTAAAAGTTCAAGGATCAAGTACACGAACAAACACATCCCCTGAATAAAAGAGTTTCAACCAAAATTCATGCTTTGGTCAACCAGAAAACTCTCATGCAGGCTAGAACCAATCACCAGTAATAAACGATTATATAAAGTAAGTGTTGTTTATGTGAACTGGGTGTTGCTTAGAGTTTACCAAACATATTTAAGAATCCAAAATAACAAGGTTTGAAATTGTGGACAATTCCTTCTGCGGAAAACAGTGTATCCAAAATGCAAATAAAGCAGCAGTGACATCATGGCATTCTTGGAAAACGTGCCCAAAAGCAACAAGTCGACGCTGACTGATAACTTAGTTGATTTGGACTGAATTTACCAAGTTGCAGTGATGTGCGAATAATGATATGTTCTCATAGCTGCTCGGCGAGTAGTACCTGAGATCAAAGTTATTCAGAAGCGTGACTTACCGACGGCCTGCCACAAGGAACTGTGACAAATATAGTCACGATAAAAGCTCAAACAACTTTCCACCAAGGAAACGTGTCGTGTCTTACCGTTCGGAAGGCAGCGCTCTTCGAATCCGGGGTTTGATGAAACAGAGATAGAGAGATCGTGAAAATGGAAGTGAGAGCCTCAGACGAGATGGGGAATCGTGCACCGCAAGAGCATTTCTCAGGATTTAGCTGTCTTCTTTGGAGTATTCTGTCGTCAAATAACTAGATATCTTCGAAACCAAGGTTTTCAGAGACAGACAGACAGACAAGAACGGGGCTCTTCTAAATTCATACCAGTTCCCACAGCGCTAAAAAACACTCTCAAAAGCAATTGGCTACAGCAGCCGTCTGTCAAGCATCAGATGACTTTCATTGGTTCAGATGTTTTCACTTCAAGACAACTCACGTTGATTGAAATTATTCATGGCATCTTTAATGACTAATATGATGGATAAGTTGGCAGGTTCCCCATCAATGGTTAAAGGACTACTGAAAAAAACACTTTCTAAAAAGAGGTTTAGTTCTGTCATAGTGGACTCGGTCCAATCTGAGTTTGATTCAATTGTGTTTTAAAGAGGAGCACTGGCTTTACCACAGCCTGTGTTTTTATAAGGAAGTAAACGAAACATGTGTTTATCCAGGCAGATACCGTAAAGACATTGGGTCATTCCATCCCAAAATTTGTATTAAAATACTGCAACGATCTTATTCAGACCAGTTTTACAGTTTACATCCTTCTAACCAATCAGAAACCAGTCAACATGAATGAAAGCAAACGACCTTACTTACCAACTGATAACTTTACATTTATATTGAAGACATATTTACTTTTTTGCACATTCTTCACGTTTATATAAAGGAATATATTTAGGGCTGTGCCCTAGTGTCCTCTATTGACCAACCCCCTGTAATACTCATCTATCCAAAGTACTTAAGGAGCCATTGTATTGCCACTACTAGATTAAACAACTTTCAAAACCTACGGTGATTTTAAAAAAGAACAACTGACAAGGTTCTGGTGACTTTTACCAACTTTGTCACTCATTGAGCTGCCATTTCAGTATTCGCCGGCTTCAAGTTGAAACTGCAACCCAATCTGGATTGTCTGTACTTTTTAAAGTTGCAAAATGAGAATATCTCATGCAGATTCAAGTGACATGATCCAGCGCTGTGTTTTCAAGAGGCAGAAAAATTTAATTAAAGTTCATGGCTTTTGATAGTAAAAACAAGGAAAACTGGAAAATGTGTCATCCTTCCACAAGAATAGATTTAGTTATTCCTCTTTCACACACATTTATTACTATTTCAAACACAAGAATAAAAGAATTTACTTGAACCAATTGCTAATTTTCATAAATTTAACATCTTTTCTATTCTTTTTTTAGTAAACTTTTAGAACCCTATGTATGTGATCACATCATCTAGACTAGAGGCTTCTGTTCCAGCTCATAGTGATGTTTCTGACTATTGTTTGCTTATACCATTTTATTTTCACCTAACAAACATTTATCTTAAGAGTCACAATCTTTTAAAAGTGTAAAACAATCAAAAGTGTCCAGCAATTTCCCCCAATGTGGCAGAACATATGGAAATGTCAAATGCCTCTAGCTACCCCCGCCCCCATCTTTACATCAGTGAAAGGATTTCCTATTTAGTCTAAACTGAGTTTCATGGACCTTTTGGTGATCTTATTTCATGGGAATAATTATTGCTGGACACACATCAGGTCTGCAAAAATATTGAGGCAGCGAGAGGTGGGGGTACACCCTGGACAGGTTGCAAGTCCATCACAATTAAGCTGCTTCATGTTTTTGCGATTGTAGAGGAAACCAGAGTACCCGAAAGAAACCTACGCAAGCACAGGGAGAACAGGCAAACCCTTTCCGGGAAGGTCATGTTAAAAGAAAACAGTGTATTTAAAATAGTTGTATACCTTTAGTCCTATTTAAATTGCAATTCTACACAGATTCAGCAATTTAAGCATTTGTAATTCATTAGAAAAACATTAATAGCAGCTATTACAATAAAATAGAACATGTTTTGGTCACATGCTGTTCCTCTCAATAGAACTGAGAACTTATAAATGATAGCTTAATTTGGAGTTTATTTGCTAAATAACATGTAGAAAAGAAGATTATTTTCCAGTACATTGTATCATCCAAATGTTTTTTTTTCATTAATATAGCAAAGATGCACCATCAACAAATCTGAAGGACATTTTCCTATGTATATGAAAAAAAACAACACAAATATGTGTTGCTACTGTTGAGTCTGCTCCTCAGCATCTGCAGATCCATTTTCTTCTGCCTGCGGGTCACCGGGCAAGATGTCTGCAACTTTCTGTATGAGTTCATCAATTTGTTCTTCAGTCAGTCTCTCCTCACTCTCCTCGACCAACTGCAAAGTGCATCTACTGGTTAATACAGGGCTGCTGCTGACACTGATCATACAGTAATGTCATATTTGACAATCATTAAACCACCAACAATATCTAATATTTTAACATTTTAAAAACTTTTCAGCCATTCACCAGATTCTGCTATGAAATGTTTAGCATAGCTTAGCATGGACCATTGAATTTGATTAGACCAGCAGCATCACAGTATAATATGATCAAACAGTTTACATACCGATACCACCTTTTTCTTTTTAAAGCTACATTTTTACAGTTACTCCATGTGGTAAAGCTCCCCGAAAACCAAAATAGCTAATATTTAAGGCAACAATATTTTATGCTTATTTATTCAGTGCTGATTCAGTGGAGGAGCTGTCTAAGCAGGACTTCCCATGAGGCCATTCCCAGGCCAGCCAAGAGAAAAATCTCTCCAGTGTATCCTTCTCTGGGGGCATCTGAAACAGTGGCTCTACTCCGAGGCTCTCGCCCGATCTCTTGGAGAGTGCTCAGCCACCCTGTGGATGAAACTCACTTTGGCTGCCTGTATCTGTGATCTCATCTTTTAGGTCATGGCTATAGTTAAGGGTAGGAACGTAGATTGACCGGTAAATCAAGACCTTCATCTTCACCACCACGGACTGTTACATCGCCCATGATACAGCACCAATTAGTCTCTCTTCCTGTAGGCGCTAATTTCCACCCCAGCCATTTGGCATTGGACTGCAAACCACCCCCTGTGATTTGCTTGATTATATTTCTATTTAGTTATATGTAGACTTCCTCAAACGCTGATGTTGTAGTTTGACAAGAGTGTTGAAGATCCAAGTCATTAATATTCAAATCGTTGGTCAATGAGAGAGAAGCTCTGAAAGGAGCTGAAGTGAAGGAACCTGAGTGAAGCCAGATAAAATGTGAATATATTGTATTGTTATGTATAAATGCTATATAAATTTTCTTTGGGCATCTATAAACAGGACAAATTAAAAAACATTTCATGACTCATTTAAATAACTAATAAAAGTGTCTCTCTGTACAAAAAAAAAGTATGTAGTATAGATAAAGAAAGGGTCTCACCAGTTGGATTTCAACAGCTGTCTGTGGTCTGTGGTTTAAGAGCTGAAGCTTCTCAGCTCTTTAAGAACAGAAAAACAGTTTTTTGACATATGAGGTGAAACAAGAAGAAACCACCACATAAATGCTCTGGACAAAATGTTAAGATAAAACAAATCATTGTCTAATTGTTTTCTTACTAAAGCTTTAAAAAGGTTTACTAGTGCATGTGTTTGTAGTGGATGCTTGCACAACAGAGCATTAAAAATAGATGTGTTTTCACTTACTTGGTGAGTTTATGAGGAAGCATGGCAGTGAGGAACTCTGTCACAGTCTCTGGTTTCTGGCGAACGCATGGTGTACTGGAGAGGTACTTCAGTGTCTGATGGTGCAGAGATAAAGTTCTTAAGTGAGAATGTCTGGCTGAATGTTATAAAGTTAAAGTTGTCTTCTCTTGGAGCACACGAACAACAGGCACCTCATACATGATGGTGTTGAGATTCTCCTGCCCGGCGCTGTACTTATTTCTACCCATCTGCTTTCTTTTTTCCTTCAAGTCTGTCAGCAACTGGTACACCTTGGTAAAAAGACAGCATTCACAATGCTTTCCTAATGGAGGAAAATTATTCATTCCGACCAATGCACACTTTAAATTACACAAAGCATAAAATCATACTAACTTCATAATTGCTAAGCATCGCAGCATTGGCATCCCTCCTACAAAATAAGTATTAGCATTGGTTAGAAGCAAGAAAAGCACTGAACAAGATATGTCAATACCTATACAATAATCAATCCATGACTGTCGATGTATTTGGTTACATTAGCACGTTCACATAAATTTAGATGTGGGTACGTAAAATACCAACGTTACTCGTTAGAGGCAGCATGTACAAAAAATGTAATTTTTAAAGGAGTTCTCAAAGATTCACAGATGTTATAATACATATAGCTATGTAATATACTGTTTTCTATTATCGAATACGGCATTATCACTATTCACTCCACAGTTAAACGTGTTTTTATTAACGTAAATCATAATACTATGTCAGACAAAAAGAAACGTAATTTAAATCGCTTACACGTCCATAGCGCGACAGTCCGCTAACCATTAACGTTCCGATGAGAAACTCGGAACGTCTGTTAAAGGTTCCTAAAGAGATTTTTTTATTTATTTTTCAATTTACAGGATATTCACATAATTGTACTTTACTTTACAGTGTGTCCTAGATTTCAACAGACAACTTGTGCAGCAATTAAAACACACGGATTTGACAAAGTTTCAATGATATAAACTACAACAAAGTAAATTAATAATAAAAATAATAAAAAGTTGTTCTTTGAGAGAACTCTAGTCCAAAATCATAGAAGGAAACATCGATGTCTTCTTAATTATTACCTGAATATTTGCGTTTTTTTCTCAGTTCGGCTGTATTCAACTTAGTTTGTCAACATTTAAGATGATTATTCAGGATAAAATAAAGAATAAAGAGGGAATGGACCCAAACGTTTTACTTCAAATGTAGTCATCTAAATTAAAAACTAACTTTTGTTCATACAACTGAAGGGTCTACATTGTACAGTGCAACAGCGCCTCGCACCGTCCTTTACCGTATTTGCATGACGCGCAGTGACTGGTTTTCTCTCACGTGAGGGCGGGTCTCTCAACCATGGACAGAGCTGATGATTCGTTAACAAAAATAGTCTACGTTTTTGATTGGTGGTTACGTTCAGTGGGCGGACTTTCTTGTTATCAAAACAAACGAGAAACAATTTGTGCAGAATCTGAAACCACGGGCGGCCGTGTGGTCAATAATTAATTGTCCACATTCATCGTAACCCTTCACCTTTGATTTGTAACATTATTGATTTAATATTCACCCATTCTGACTATTTTAGTGTTTTTTTTTTTTTTAGCTCAGCTCAAAAAGACACCAGACTGTTAAAATCATGGCAAACTCGGAGGTAATGTTTTACTATGCCTGTTTTTCCAACTGGTTTAAGTTATTGCTTTGAAGAAGTCTTCCAAACTCGTGACTTTCTGCTCCTTTGGCAGGGCAATAAACTGTGGGGAGGTCGCTTTGTGGGTAGCACGGACCCTGTGATGGAGAAGTTTAACGCGTCCATCGCTTATGACCAGCGGATGTGGGAGGCAGACCTCACGGGCAGCAAAGCTTATGTCAAAGCCCTGCTCAAAGCAAGTTTAGTCACTCAGGCCGAGATGGAGCAGATTCTCAACGGCCTCAATAAGGTGACTGCAGTGTCAAATTCACATGTATTCACATGTATTCACATGTATTATCATATCTGTGACAAAAACTTCACACATCAGCACAGCAGGAACAAATGGCAAACATCAGTCATAAAAGCAGCAGTATGTAATGTATAATGTATTTACCTAAACACATGGAATCCACATGTTTATTCTTTAAATTGTTGGTTTATAATTTAATGACAGCGTTTTCAAGTGTAAACAACTGTAATGGCAAGCATTATCAAGAAGTTCAAAGTAATCGACACAGTGGAGAATAAGACGAGCAGAGGCAGGAAGCAAGCGATTTTTAAAAAATGGGAAAGAAAAGTCTGCAATGTCCTGCTCTCTCTTTTACTCTTTAGAATACTCTCACTTTTGAAGTAGAGACACCTCCAAGCCAGAAGGAAGTTTGCAAAGGACAACCTGAAAATGGGGAATGTGTCCATTGATCAGATGACACAAAACTAGAAATTTTTGGGCCAAAGAGTTTGGAGAAAGAGGGGATAAACATTCATCCCTAAGAATCCCATTTCCAGAGAGGAAAATGGTGGTGAGAGATTAATGCTGTGGGGATGTTTCAATGTTTTTGGTACTGCTTATCTCATAAGGGTTGAAGAAAACATTAAAAAGGAAGACTATAAGAAAATTGTGGAAAAAACCTTAGACAATCTGCTAGTAAACTGGTCAACTTTTGTCTGCTGAATAAATACCTTTAAATGAGCAAAGTGGGTGAACTGCAGATTGCCTTGATGTGAATCCCCCCATAAATCTGTGGGGGGCGCTAAAGTTTGTGCGCTTAGAGTTTGTGCCAGAAGACCAACAGTCCTAGAGTAGCTCATGACAATTTGCTTTTATCAAGCAAAAGAGATTCATCTCTGACTATTAACATCAGAGGGTTAATCATTTTTGACCATTAGAGTTTTTTACAATTCTTTTTGTACATTAATTATAAATATGTTTGACACATGCCTCACTTTTCACACATTGTGCACCGCAGAACCTGTGATCCCTAAAGGATTAAACAGGTAAAGAAAATGAATACAGTAAATGTCATGTGTTGAACACATTACAATCTTCCCATTTAAACTAACATTAAAACATGTTTACAAAATTGTGTTAAACCTCTCTCTCTATATATTTTTAAAATATGCAAAGAGGGCTAATGAGTTTGTGTAAGTGTACCGAAATCAACACATTAAAATCTTTTCCGACAAACCATTAATGTTCACCAGAGCTCTAAATCTTTTTCATCTTATTCATGAAAAAGTTTATTGTGAGGTTTTTGGAATGTGGATTAGTCACAAACACAAATTTTATTAAATACTCTATCCATGAACACTTAACTGGTTCATTTGAACAAACTTTGGCACATTTCACCTCAAAGAAGTCCCATCAAGCAACATGCCCCCCTTAGGCTCCCACCAGCTTATCTGCAATCTCAGTTTTCTCATAAATTCCTGTTTTATTATTATTTACTATGATTCTGTTCCAGACATTTTCATGAACGTACACAAAGAAAAGCAGTGTAATTGTTGCAGGTTATCGTACACTTCACTGAAGCTGAAGGTTTTCACACAAATATCCAGACCCCAAAAGT
This sequence comes from Danionella cerebrum, assembly GCA_007224835.1. Lineage (NCBI taxonomy): Eukaryota > Metazoa > Chordata > Actinopteri > Cypriniformes > Danionidae > Danionella > Danionella cerebrum. The sequence goes on along the minus strand of SRMA01026708.1, from coordinate 935,444 downwards.
GTCCTGGTGCAACTTGTTAATTTTTTCTTCCCACAGTGTGTACTTTTGTGAACTGGCATTTTATGTTGTTGACGCTGTTCACTTTTATTGGGGAAAGAACAGGTTATGTAAACATACGCCAGAGTTTAAATGCAAAACCAGAAAATAAAATAAATACTTTGCTGTATTACAAAAAGATATGGAATATTGAATTAATACTCAATAATGAACTGTATGGATTACTATTATTGTAGTATTGTATGTAGCTACACGTGTGCCATTGCCATGGTGCGCAATGGAAAGTAGTTCACATTTTTAATGTTTTATTAGGTTTTGGAAGAGTGGTCAAAAGGGGAGTTCAAGATCAAGCCGGGAGATGAGGATATTCACACAGCCAACGAACGGCGGCTGAAGGTTACAAACATTGACATGGGGGGGGGGGGGGGGGATTAGGGCACCTACTTTAGCATATCTAATGTAAGGGCACCAAAATCCAACATAAAGTAATTATAAACTAAAAACTACTACGAATAATAAAAAAACTTATGTAACTTATGTTTAAACTACCTAAAGAGGAGACAGGGAAGCTTAAACAAACATTAACTTATCCCTTATAGAAACATGCTTATATACATTTGAAATGGTAATTCATGAGTGGAGGCTCTGGGAGAAGATTACGTAGTCCAAATAAGCTCCTCCCGAACTTTGTTAAATCGGCTTTATTTAGAGTGGGACAGTAGCTTACCACTGTAAACTTATCGGAAGGTAAAAATAATACATGCCACAGATATGTGATAAAACAAATAAAAATGTGTCCTTAAAGTGCACACAGAACTTAACCATCTTGTTTCTTCATGTTGTTATGGTAACGGACACAGGGAGATGCTCTGTATTTCATTTAAAGTTATAATCTTGTTTGTTTATTTGATTGAATTGTACAGATAAATTGCCCCCCCCCTACATGTACATCCAGGGTTGGTTTATTATTTATGCATGTAAACATAGCCAATGTAAACACAGCACCTGATAACTTGTGTAAAGTAGGGGTGTAACAATACACTCAATGTATATATATTATATACATAAACTATGTATATAACCATCATTAAAAAAATACAAAAAAGACTGCAAAGCTTAGAAGGCTAGAAGCTAGTTTGTATTAGACCATTTAATATCATCCATCTACTAGGGGGCAGCACTAACGTTGCTTAAAGTCATTTTTAATTGAAAGAGCTCATTTTGTAATGTTTCTTGTTTACAAGGTGATTAAAGGATAATTGTCTCCTGGTAAATATTTGAAATAAAACAAAAGAAGTAAAAATTGTAAAGAAGTTTCAGAAGTAACTAGAATCACAATCACGCCAAGAAGCAAATGCACTTCAGCTCCCAGTAGCTCCACAATACGTATTGTGACAATTTTGTATTGCTATATATTGTGCCACGATATATTGTTCCACCCCTAGTGCAAAATGCTGATAATTGCCCTCAAACACTATTAAAATACATTGTGTTTCCTAAGGAGCTGATTGGTGAAGCAGCTGGTAAGCTACACACCGGGAGGAGCAGAAATGATCAGGTTTGACAAAATGTAACCTTGTAGTTTTTCTGCAGATTTCTTCTTTAGGAATGGGTTTGGACTTGTTTGTAATATAGGTTGCTACAGACATGCGGCTCTGGCTACGGGATGGCATCTCATCTCTGAAAGGACTGGCATTGCAACTTATCGCCACCATGGTGGAGAGAGCTGCAGCGTCAGTATTTGCTCAATAATTCAGATACCTGTCACTTTAGTGATCATCCTAAAATACCTTCCTTTGTCCAATCAGAGAGATTGAAATCCTGTGCCCTGGATATACCCACATGCAGAGAGCCCAGCCAATCAGATGGAGCCACTGGATTCTCAGGTACAATAGAAGCATTGCTGATTATTTTTGTTCGTTTGTGTTAATGTGTTTTGTCTTGTAGTCACGTTACGGCGCTAAGCAGGGATGTTGAGCGCCTGGAGGACATCAGGAAACGTGTCAATGTGATGCCACTTGGAAGGTTAGCACTTACAAAAGAAAACGGATCAGCTTTTGCCCATTATTTACATCTGTATCTCATTTGCAGCGGAGCCATTGCTGGGAATCCCTTCGACATTGATAGAGAACTGCTCCGTCAAGGTTGTATTTTAAAATACATACTGTATATTCTTATATACTGTTTGTATAGAGTAAATTGATTTGCCTATATTTCCTCAGAGCTTAAATTTGACAGTGTTAGCATTAACAGCATGGACGCTACTGGACAGCGAGATTTTGTTGGTATGTAAATTTAAGAATATCCGGATGATCATGCAGATTATCTGTTTGATTTAATGTGTCAGTGTGTGTGTTTCACCAGCTGAGTTTCTCTTCTGGGGTTCAATGTGTCTCACACATCTAAGCAAGATGGCAGAGGATCTGATATTGTACAGTACAAAGGAGTTCTCCTTCATCACTCTTTCTGATGCTTACAGGTGAGGAGGTCATGAATGATTTATGTTAGCTGTCCATCAAGAATATGTTCCCTACACAAACATACTGTACAGTTGTGCTCTTAAGTTTATGCAAATGCTGAGCCTTTCCTTCACGCGAGTGGTCCATACTATGAATTTGGACACTGCATCCAAGTGGACACTCATAGCAGCGAACACAGCCACAGCTGGGAAACTAGTGCCTTGCTCAACAATACCACAGATGAAGATTGATCACTGACCCCACCTTGAGCTCTCAGTGGAGTTGGGGATTGAACCAATGTCCTTCTGATGACCGATTTCTCCACATTTTTGTAATCTTTCTGGCTTTTGGCAAACAGCCACCAACAGTTTAATCTGCCAAATTTTCTTCTCTGTGTTCTTCCTGATCTTCTTCTTCTTTCCTGTTTTTTGTGCGAAGTCGCTATGTAACTGAGCAGCTCTTTTACGCTGACGGCATTCGTTTGGGGAGAAGTCCGAGCTCCCATTGGCACACATGGTTTTCGATCGAGGCACAATTTCAATGAAACTTCGGCGCGAAAATTCGATAGGTGTACAGATGCCTTAATAGTAGGGGATTCGTGGCATCAGGAAGTTTTGGTTCCATTTGGCGGTATTCTATGGTTTGTGAGGTCGCAAACACATCGCTTTGAGGCCAATATATAAGTGTGGTGATTAACGTAAAATCCTTTGTTGCATGGATTTTGATCACTAGAGGGTACTTTTGTACAAGATTTCTGGTCAAACAATGCCACTTTTGTTCTTTTTAATGTCTTGGATGCTAGAAATCAATAGCATTTGATCATAGACTAGGGCTGTAACGATACATTCTGCTCATGATACGATACATACCTCGCTATTATGTCCATGATAAGATATGCATCGCAATATTTTACAACACTAGTTTTATCCATATATTAAAAAATAATGAACCATCATTCATTTTACAAAAAAAAGGAATTTGAAAAGTTGGACATCACAAAGTTAAGAAGAATGGGTCTAATTTGGTTTAGAGCATTTGATACAATCCATCCACAAGGGGGCAGTGTTAATGTTTTCATTGTCATCTTTTTTAATATAAGTGATGGCGAGAGCTTTTTATAATCTTTCTTATTTAAAGGATAATTGTTACCTAGTAATTATTACATAAGGTAAAGAAGTTTCAGAAGTGACTATGATCACAATCACTCCAAGAACCAAATACACTTCAATAACTTATACTATATGGAGTTTAATTGGAAAATAGTCAGAAATCAGAATTCTTAAGATGAGATTAACTCAGAAACAACACTGATATTTCTGGAGTTTTGATCCACTGCAGTGCACACCAATGTTTTTTTGTTATTTTTAGTTCATTTCCTACTTCACCTCTATCTGCTGTACCTCCTTAAATTCCCTAACGGAATCTGGAGTTTGTTTCAGTTGGTCCTCTTTTCAGTCTAGTGATCTCTTCTTTCCTCCGGTAAAGTAAAATGTAGTATTCGCTCAGTAAATGTCGGAGGTCAGTTATGTTTGTCGCTGATGCAATGATCAAAAAGAACACCGCGTTTGTAGTTTGCCTTGCCTTAAACCATGTTTCCTTGTGCCTCTGTTTAGTCCCATAAAAACCCCTGGGTCAACAACTTTGTTTCCTTAAATATTCCTCACCAGCATGGAACCTTGAGGAGTTGGTTTGAGCTCAAGGCAGAATCCCAAACGAATGCTTCTTGAGTTTTATGGCGTCATGGCTCAGTGATGTTATTGAGAACATCTATTGCTACCCTTTCATTACACAGTTTCTTTGTCACGGTCTGTGAATTGCAAAGTCTGTTAACATTAACCAAATTTTCTTTGAACCCCAAAGTCCCTTAACCGCTTCCATTATGACTGGGAAAGCCAAGATTATTATATTGAAACGATAAGCTTAAATTACATGAGATTTCTTATCAACATTATTTTGATATTAGCTATCATCAGTCCTAAGCTTTTCTTTTTGTGGAGTTATGAAAAGAGGAACTGGAATCCTTGAACAGTTCATTGCTGCTAATAGTTTTGGACAGTGTGTATATGTAAGTCATTTATTTTAATACTGAACTGTGCAAAAGTTTCGGCGGGTGTAAAAGAATGCTTTAAACAAAGAATGTATTTGTTCAGAACTATAAATAATGTTTTTTTGTACTTTTACAAAGTGACTAACCGAAAGAAAAATACTAACAGCTGTGTAGGAGGCATAAAACTGGGTGAGAAACAGCCAAACTCTCAAATGGTAAGATTGACCACAGCAACAAAATACAAGGTAGTTCTACTGCATCAACCAGGTAATTTAAATATAGCTCTGCCCTCTGACTCAAGGGTAAATAATAAATATTTTAATGGTGAAATATTAGTTTCTAATCAATTTAGATAATTTTCAAAGGCTCCCAGGTTTCAATCAGGCCTGTTTTAATTGGGGTTTGATCCTTTGCTACACAATGGCCCCGGGACGCAGACAATGTGAGGATGAGCAGGCTGAAGTCCCCTGAGGGATTTGGTCCTCTTATCCGAGCCTGTATGTGTTTAATCAGAGCTGTTGTGTTTGTTTGCAAGAGCAGCACTGGGAGCAGTTTAATGCCTCAGAAGAAGAACGCAGACAGCCTAGAGCTGATCCGGAGCAAAGCAGGCCGAGTGTTTGGCAGAGTAAGAACAACATCGGCTAATGATGCTGACACCAGACCTGAACACTTCCCCACAGAGATTGGTCATATTATTACACTAATTGCCCTCATTATTAAGGTCAATCTGTGAAAAATGTAATCATTAGTTGCACTGCCACTCTGCTTTAATTCATTTAAGCATGCATTATTTAGTAGCAAAGATATCATCAAAATATGCCTCAAACGTTGGAATTCTCAGCAAAGACAAACTGTATCATCTGATTAAAATCTTGTGATAGTGTGCAGGGTTTCTTATGACTCTCAAAGGCTTACCAAGCACGTACAACAAAGACCTACAGGTATGTTCAAAAAAGCTGAAAAATGTGATTTTTTTTTGTTCCTCTTTAATCAAGTTTCTGTTTTCCACTGCAGGAAGATAAAGAAGCCATGTTTGATACATTTGATACTGTTCATGCCGTGCTCGAGGTGGCGACAGGAGTCATTTCAACCCTAAAAGTAAGAAATCTTTTTTTTGTTTTTTATTAACTCTTAAAAGTTCAGAGCATTTTTTGTTATATAATAATTCCACAACAAATCTGAAATTGTAAAAAAAAGAAGTAATTTTTTAACTGGACAAATCTACAAAATGTAGTTCTCATGTTTTTTTTAATACAAAAATCTACAGTGTTGACAAAATAAAAGTTCATAAATGAAAATGAAAATTGTATTAAAAAAATAGGTAAACCTCTCCTAAACTTTATACACTGTTTCAACATATATATTTATACACTGTTTTTTTTTAAAAAACACAAGCCATATCACAGGCCTTGTACTTTGAATGGTTAACCCTTCTTTTCACCAATATATGGCACTAATTTTGGCTCTGTCAAATGAAAATGAAAGACGCATTTTCTTTCATTTTAATTAGAATTAACTCGCAAATTATGTCACAACTTTTGTATTGTTTGATTAAAACCAAAAATATCAAAACTAATAACCTTTTTAAAACCTACACATTATATCTGAAATCAAAATTAAACAAACCTTGGGTCAAAATGTGAATTCAAACCGGTGCATGCAGAGACTTCCATTAGTTAAGAGTAGCTTTATTCCCCTTCCCCTTCACCTACTGCTTAGCCCTTAAAGCTAAGGCGAAGAGGAAGAGCTGAAAATATTTACCTATGAAACCAAATATTTCTCAAGGATCTGCAAATATATCACTTGTGGCAAAAAAATTGAAAATTAGAAAATTTCACGTGTCAATCACAAGTCTATGGTGTAATGTTAAGGTTATTAATCTTATAATGGCACATTATTCCTGTAAAACTACTTTAACATACTTTTACAGACCTAAAAATGGATATGGGATATACAATATAACATAAAACAATGTTTTTTGGACATTTTAAAATACTAAACGACAAAATTGCTTACATTTGTTTTTGCACTGGCGGCCATCTTAGCCCCTTTGTTTTGAAGTGTGGTTCATGCCTTTGCTAGGAATGAAGGGCAACACATACCTACATCTTAGTAAAAAAAGAATTGGGACACCCCTTCACACATGCAAAAGGGAGGTGAATAGCTAAGGGGTAAAAATGGAACTCATTTTATCGATGTTGTAAATCAGGCCATTTGTTCCCTTTGCAATTTCTCAGGTCAACCAAGCAAAAATGGAAGAAGCGCTCAGTCCAGACATGCTGGCCACTGATCTAGCTTACCATCTGGTCAGAAAGGGAGTGAGTCCATCTGTCTGTTGGTTTATTTATAGTAATATAGTATTTGTATTGCAAATGAAACCCCTGATGTGTGCATATGTATGTTCAAGATGCCTTTCAGAGATGCCCATGGGTGTGCTGGGAAAGCTGTGTATATCGCAGAGTCTAAGAACATCCGCCTGTCCCAACTCACTGTAGACGACCTTCAGACCATAAGGTCAGTTTCGTGGGAATATACAAATATTTTGACTAAGGTTCTGAAAACAAAGTTTCTGTTTTTAAAGTTCTTCAATGTTTTAGGGAATGCAATCAAAGTACGAAGTTCGTTTTCTCCTAAATACAACAGAATTACGTTTTTTTTTATTTTTCTCTTTAGCACTTTGTTTGATCAGGACATTTCTTCCATTTGGGACTACAAGAAAAGTGTTGAACAGTACAGTGCCCCTGGAGGCACGGCACAGAACAGCATCACCGCTCAAATTCAGCACTTCAGAACTTGGTTGGAGACACAGAAGCTGACGCCCTAGGAACGTTCAGCATGATCGATCTCTTGTGCCTTCTGGTTAATAAAAGTACAGTTTCACTTCTTCAAAATGAGCCTTTTATTTAAGTTTGTATAGTAACAGCCTGTGTTTTAACGTTTATTCACAGATTAATGTACAATCAAGCTCCGCGTGCACAAATCATTTCGTTTACAGTCATAGACAAGATTTTTTTTAAAATAGGTGTTACAGGAAATATTTTGTTTAAAATTTCAAACATTAATCAAGATTTAAACAGCAGCGTATTAAAATTAAATGCTTGAGATCTCTCAGCTATTATTGGAATTGGGTTATTCAAAGAGGATTATGTTTGGTAAACTACATAAATGAGCTAATTTCAATTATACAAAGAAGAAAACATCTTTTCAAGAATTATTCTAATATTATTTGCAAAGAATAAATCTTTGGGAATTAAATTTGATTTGAAGAAAGTTGATTGTTTTCCTTGAGTCCATAAATTCTGTAAAATGGTGGTGTTTGTTAACCAATTTAGATGATTTAAAAAAATATAAATGAAATAGTGAATGTTCTAATACCCTATTAATAGACATCTTGATTAAAGAGCTTTTCTTTCAGTTCAATGGAAGAAAAGAACCATTATATATCATTTTACATTTATTCACTCGCCACTTTATTAGAAAACACTATCATTCCATTTTTACCATAGGAATTTATATTTGTAAAAATGTAATTGAATTAACTGTACAATATTAATTATTGCTGTGTGATGAGCAACATTCAAATAAAATACTTTGATTTTATTGTTCATTAATATTGGGTACAGTAAAAAAATGAAACACTACCCATCAATACCTTTAAAGTGTTACAAAAATCTGTTGGATATTTGAAAAGAAGCTCGGAATAATAAAAAAAAAATCTGTTAAAAGCTTGACAAATATTATTATCATTATTCCGTTCACTTTACAATCATTTCTAGGCACACAGTATATAAAAATAGACATAATGAGGGAATTTGTGAAAAAATGGGCTACTCTCAGGACTTCAGGGAATTCCAGCATGGCACTTTGATGGCTACCAAATACGGTCATAAACGTTTCCTCACAACTAAACATTTTACTCAAATGTCAGTGGTACCACGACACAGTGGAAGTGTTGTAGGCAAAATAAAACCCTGTGCTTGCAGGGTCAGCAGATGTTGAGAAGTCACCAATTTTCTGCTGATAATCCCTTCAAAACCTTTTAAACATCATTTGGTTAGATTGAAGTGCATAGAGAGCAGTTGACTCAGAAGAAAGTTATTTGGATGATATATTTTTTTAAGGAGGGAGGAGTGTGTTGTTGGGTTGTTTTTCATGAGTTGGTCTTGGTCCGATATGATGCTATTCCATTTCATGTGAAGACTACAAGCCAGGCCTTCTTGTTCATTATCAAAAATGCATTCTAAACTACAGCTGCAAAGGGTGGGCCAACATTTAACACCAATTGGTTAGGATTTTAACACTACTTTAGTTCACAGGCAAATGAGTGAACAGTTTTGAGTTAAATCAAAATTTCTTTAGAAGTGATTAAAAAATATATATAATATATGGATATATCATAAAAATGTTTGTACAATTTCAAACCATAAGCAAGGCTTCACAAAAAGCTGCAGAAATATACACCTCAGTGCCACCAATCCATATTCCACCTGCGTGAGTTCTGAGTTTTCATTCATTTGCTCTGCTTTGTTTCAACACGGAACATTCTACGTTCAGAGAGATGTGCGTCCACCGGTCACTGAAAGCTGCTATATTGTTCAACCAGACAAAAGAGGCACAAGAGGAGGGTGATTGCATTAGGCAGGACACACAGACTGTGAGCTGGTAGATATGTGTATACAGTTCGTCCATTCAGATTCTGCACAGGACGGAATATTCCAGTCATTGGTTTGTCTGTTCCAAATAACAGCAGCTTATCCATTGATTGCAGCTAAAGTGAAAAGTCAAAACAAAATAGACTTGTATTAATTAACACAATTAAATATTTACATATATGGAATATACAAGGACATTCACAGAACTAAAAACACTTTACATTACTTATATAATTTATAACTACCTGATTTTTACTGATTGGTAGAGTCTGATGGAAGACTGTCCACTCTACCGCCTGGTTGCAGCCTGGTGTGGTCAAGGATCCGGAGTATCGATAGTAGCTGAGATTACAAGCCCGAGGGATGAAGTCCACCAGTCTGAAGTTCTCAATTTCACTGCTGTCACCTTTTGATTGGATTGGATGCAAAACCACCACAGACATAGACAAAATATATTAAAGTTGAATCATAAAAAAAGAATTTCTGTCTTGAAAATAAAACCCTACTCACCTTTTTGCTTGACTTTTTTTAAAGCCTCTATGATTGCATCAAGTTTTTGGTTTTTAGATGATGACAGCTGAAAATGATGATAAACGTGTGTCAGATAACATTAAGTTAGGATCTTCAAATCATAATTTTATATTAAACTAGACAAAGCTTGCATTATCCAAGGGAAAACAAATAAATGCGGGTTCCTGCTTTAGCTGTTGCTTACCAATACTAATGTAATGATACCATCTATAATGTTTACTCTATAATGAGACCAAATTCTTTGCAACCGAACAAGGCTAAGTAGTGGTTTGCTAAGTTCAATGTATTATAAACAACACATATTGATTTGTGAAGTAACCAAATCCCAGTCCATTAAACCATGAACACATTTAATGATGAAATGATTTCACTGTGATTTAAGTGTTAAGTTTATTCTAGTTTGAATGAAAATGACAGTATGTGGAGAAAACATTTAAATGTTTTCTTTTTTTTCCAAAACAACTTAAGACTTCAATGTATGAACACAGTTCTTGCTTTCCCTAGGGTTCATACCCATGATCATCGCGTGGCTAGCATGATACTCTACTGACAAAGCCACTAGAAGAATTGAAACCTTGATTTCTTAATAATTGTAGGAGTTAAAAAGATATCATTTTATTAAAATACATGCTATGATATTGGTTTCTTCTCTAAAGTAAAAAAAAAACTCCAATTCATTATTTGTTTTCATGATACGAGGGTTGTAAGAACTTGTTTCTTTTTATTTAAAAGCTGTTTAAAAATTATTTTTTCCCTGATAATTCTTTAAAACTTTACTTACTGAACTTGACTTAGGTTATGCACTGCAAATGCTTCAACCAGCCAGTTGGACTTATAATGATCAACTTATATACTTGTATTCAATTGTGACAATTTAAAGATGTCATTGTTTTAGTTGAAATGGCATCTCAGGCTATACGGATATCAATGCCCGTATCTCATGAAAACTGCCATTTGTTTCAGGATTTTGTATACCAAAAGTAATAGCACACCATTCCTCGACAAGCTTTATACATATTTGAATTTTGTAGCAAAAAACAGTATTTAGTTGAAAATGTCCCAAATGTTGCTAAACCACTACCTAAAATCACCCCATATGATAACAGTAAGTGAGTGCTGGACAGTGCACTCATGCAACTATTGTACTGGAGAATGTAAAATACACAAAAGCTTTTCTTACCTCAAAAAAGAAAGCAAGTGCTGCCACCCCTGTAGAGTCGTTTAACGCATCTTTCAAGTCATTGTAGTTCTCTTTAATGTTAACTACATGGAGCTGGGGAAAAACAATGAATTGACGTCATCCAGTTTTACAGGAATACCTCCCTTTTTTCTGATTTTTATCAGAAAAAATAATGTTTAATATTAAAAGCCAAAAGGCTTTTAAAGGCATTCTGGTATATTGATTTTTTTAATTGAAGATGATCATGTGGTTGAATGTTTCCTCTAGGTGTTTAGTTGGTTAGACTGCACTGGAAAGTTTCCAGATTGAATGTTATGTTCATTGGTATTCTACTAATGTAGAACAGTTCTAAGGCGAATATAAATGGACTTGATTGATGTAATTAAGATGTAGCATTGAGATAATTTAAGAACAGACTAAATTATTGGACTCTAGAGAGCATGCAAATATTGCAAGGTTTTCTCACCTCCATGGGATAACGCTCACCATCCACCGAGTGTTCTGAGCCCACTCCACCATCCACTCCCCAGTGCAGGTGGAACTGGACAGCCTTGTATTTTCCTGGCAGACCACCACCACGGACTCTTGCAGATTCAGGAAGACTAAAGTGAGCTTGAGAAAATATAAGGCCAAACCTTTACATGATTAGAACGTAATCATTTTACCACTTGATTAAAAATAGGAAAGTTCCAGACAATGTTTACTATTAAAAATCTATTATTTACCGGTACTTTTTAAACTATTTTAGCCCTAAAACGGACTATAAGCAATAAGATCCATCATTGTTAGTGTCACATGGTGACTTAAAATGGCAGAAATCTCATCTTCGGAAACTGTGTTCCAAATTATTATGCAAATGCCATTTATGTGTCACAAAAATATTTTGTTTTTCAGTTCAACTCATTGGTGACATTGTGTTTTTTTGATAACTGAAAATACTTAGATGAGCCCAATTAAAGGACAAACTACTCAAGGTGGGTGTTCCACATTATTAAGCAGTGCACCATTTTCAAGCCATAAGGGGAAGAAAAAGTATCTCTGTCTTTGGAGAATGTGAAATGGTTCAATGCCTTTGACAAGGTATGAAAGTATTAGATATTTCACAAAAACCTAAGTGTAATCAGATTTGTGGCTGATTCAGAGCGCAGGTGATTTTTGAAAAGAGCCATGGTTGTTTTATTTGGTTTAGTTCACATGAAGCCTTAATTGGATTTGACTATTTTTACCAGATTGTCCATGATTTTCCACACTCATGTTGAAAACGTCCTCATAGCCCTCAAAGACAAAAGCTGTCAGGTTTGGGTTCTGGATCACTTTGCTTGTGATGATGTTGATGGGGGACTGTCTCTGACCGCCACAATCTGAAAAAAGACTTTTCCAGTCTGAAGGCCCTGAAGAGCAGCATTAAAAAACATGAATAAATCTCAACATTTACATTGTGTAGGAACTTAGTTTTGTTTGAGAGTTGTGTACAGTGAAGTTTCTCACCACTACAATTGGCTTTGCAGGAAAGCTGGCTCTCATAGCACCACTCGCCTAGAACGGGGACAACTACTTGATTAGATGGTATCTGTCGAGCACCTCTACAAAACATTGTTATCCGTGGCTCAAACTTAAGGTTTAGAGGAGTCTTTTGAGCATTTGTTTTCCTCAAAATCGATGAGCCATCAAACTCAGACCCTCTCTTAAACTTCATGTTTGATCAGATGCTATAACATGTGCTTGAGTGCAACGGCACCTTGAGGGTTTTCACAAGATCATTGACTGTCCACATGTGAAGCCACGAGACTTTTTACCCATTTCACATACACGAAACAGAAATAAATGCTACATTTCCACATTACTTTCAGATTTCATGAGCAGACCGCAAGTATTTATAACCTTTTCAATACTCCAAGGACAATTTACTAAATTTGTGTAAGTGAGCGCTTCTCTATTCCTGGCTAAGTAAGAACACCATTAATCTTGACCAGATCTCCAACTGCATTTGCAGAAATGCAGGACCAAACATTCAAGGAACCTCCACCAACTGTGGCCTGCAGACAATCATTATACTTTTTACTCTTTACCATGTAAGAGGTATGGCTTTTTAATACTTAAAAATAGTTTGAAAATTCATAGTCTATTTTTTTTAGTCTGAAAGTAAAGTATTGCTTTTAATAATTTAAACTTCTATTCAAGTTGAGGAATCCTGTACTTTCCCATTTCTGAGACATTGGCACTCCAACATGACGGGAGGCTAATGTCAAGTATGTTACTGCATTTAATTTTTTAAATCCAGCATAGTTTGTACAAATAAAACATCTGGATTTAAGTGTTTTAAAGTTCTTTTTATTCTTTTTATTCAAGTAAACATTTGTTTATGAACACCCATTTCCTCAGATAGAAGTTTTTTATGTTTTTTTTTTTTGCAGGGTATAAAATCACAAAAAATAATGCTAATGTTAATAACTTGAACATTCATTAGTTTAGCTGCGCTGTTTCATTTTCTGGCTGCTGATTGGGTGAAAAATCTTATGAAAAGATATATAATTGAAACTTGTGAATTTGGAACACTTGATCAAATTTGTTAGTTAAAGTTGTTATAAATACACCTAAGCAAACAAGGCGTTTAAAAGAATCATTACAATTTTCCATGAAGGTTTTTCAACACATCGTGAACACATTCAAGTCTTTAAAGTCAGTAGGAATTATACTACATGCATAGATTTACCCTCTGTTAAAAAAACACCAAAAAAAACATTATCAGAAGCTCAATAACCCAATAATAATTTGCACTATAGGCTGGATTATCCATTTACAGAAACAACTCAGTCTTGGAATTCTTGTGTTAAGGGAAACTGAGCTGTTTCAACAGTACACCAATAATACACTAATAATACTATTAATTCACGGTTTATGCAAATGCTCTTTGTCAGACAACTAGAATTACATCCAAAGTTAAAAATCTAAATTAAATATATTATTTTAAATTGAACAGGCAAACATAAACAAAATAAATCATACATTTGTATTATAATAATAAATATTCTGCCTTACCTGAGCAGAGCTGTAGAGTAAACAGGAGAGATGAGAATACGAGTAAAAGCTTCATGTCTACCACATTCTCCTTGCTTGAGTGACAGAAACATTTTATACCAACAAGTGAAAAAAGGGAGGGAGAAGGAGAGGCAGAGGGGTTTACAGGTGAAAAGACAACAGGTGTATAGCTCCAAACAAGGGCACTTGAGGAGGATATGGGGCTAATGCTTGGGAGGCTCGTTTCCAGTTTCAAGCAGCCTGCAGAGGGCAGCAATATTCCAAGTGTAGTAGGGTGTAAAGTTACCAAATCACGCAAGGTGGTTCCAACACTCTGGAGCACAGATCCAGATGCTAACTAACTTTAGGTATCCATGGAGGAAAGCCGTTAGATCCCTGCAGGTGACTCAGCGGCTAATTAAGCACGTGGTGTGTCAGGACTTGTTTGGACATTTTGACTCAGGTGAGTGATGAATGATGAAGAACAAGGAGGCCTGTCTTGTTAACCGTGTTTTGTTGCTTTGACACTGAAATCAGTTAGCACGACAAAACCGTCTAATTAGAGATGAGGGAAAACAACAATGCTGCTAACATACATCACGCCTGTCTCTCTCTGACATAATGAGCCAACACCGTCCTTGTCTCCATCTTACCCTCATGCTATGCAGTTTTGGGCTTTTAAAGAGGGGGAAAACAGCACGGTAATTTAAATTAACGTAAGCTTGCTCTTAACCGTTCATCATTGCAGTGAAATGACTGTAGCTGTTGCTGTTAAAACCGAGAGACGTATTAAAAAGTCATTAATGGCAGCCCAGTGTGAAGGCTTGCCCTGCTGAGCTTAAAGCAGACAAAGGGGAATTGATTCATTATACGGACATAACACATCAGTGATCGGGTAGTATTAAGACAAAAGAGAATTAGTGAAGGGTCTTAATTACACTATTGCCAAAGGTAATCACTCACCCATCCAAGTAATTGAACTCAGATGTTCCAGTCAATTTTATGGCCATAACTCTATAAAACCTTGGCATATAAGCCCTATTTGGATGAGACTAGTTTTATAGGGGGTCCTTAAAGAAATTTCTGTTTCTCAGATGAACGTTGACTTTTTAATTCACTATGGATCTGCAATGCTTTTTTTACACTGTAACAATCCTGCTGTTCTTCCTGAACATTAGCTTGTCTGAAAATTCTAATTCGGCCCGAATATGGTTGTCTGTGATTTCGGACAATGTTTTTCTGTAAAACATTTTTGTTTGTTTTTGACTATGTGAACTTGCTGTACAATCTTTGGAGTGCCAGAATTCAAGTTTCTGGTGTTTTTAAACCTACAACAAAGAAACCCTTTGACGGTTTAGAATAGAATTCTAAAACTAGTCCAGTCCGAACACAGATTGCAGACTATGTTTTTCTTTAAAATGCATTTCTTGTGTGTTTTGGACAACGTTGTTGTACAATTTCTTCACATTTCCTGTATTTATTTAAACCTGCAACCCTTAAGGAAGAAACCCTTCGATGATTCCTAAAGATAAAAATGAGAAAAGAATAGAATTCTAAAACTAGTTCCATTCGAATGCGAATGTCTGAGATTGCAAACCTTTATTTTTTTAAACTAGTCGTTTCAAGAACTATAACTAG
Organism: Danionella cerebrum; assembly: GCA_007224835.1. Lineage (NCBI taxonomy): Eukaryota > Metazoa > Chordata > Actinopteri > Cypriniformes > Danionidae > Danionella > Danionella cerebrum. The sequence goes on along the minus strand of SRMA01026708.1, from coordinate 919,922 downwards.
TTTTCTAAAACTAGTCCCGTCCGAATAGAGCTTTAGACTGCATTTATGAAAAAATGGGCAACTTTTGGGAGCCCAGTGTGGTACTTTGATGCCATTTTAACACGTCCAGATGTGAAATTTCCTCTCCACTAAATTAAGGACTTGTGGTGTGAATGGGTAAATGAGTGGGTCAGAGAAGTGGTTTCTCAGCCCTGTTCGGTCCATCTTCAGAGGTTCATGCACTTCAGTCTGGGGCGAGCAAAATGAGAGAGAGAGATACCAAATACTCTCTTGATTAGAGCTCCTGTGCTCCTTTTATACTCCTCTCACTTATTTTCCCCAGTTGTGCAACATCGTGAAAAAGGGGCTGATTAGCACGTCGCCGCCCAGAGTGTCTGCACAGACTCATCACAGACTTTAAATGCCAATTTTAATTTATTGAATTGCAGTCAGATAAAGCTTCTCCTATGACCTCTATTTAAAATCCTTTGATTGATAAAAAAAATTCCTTGATAAGCTCGAACATTGCTGCTCTGTGTCTGTGATTTGTCCCAAAGTGCAACAAATACCTGCTGTTAAACATAAAAAATCTATATGGACCAATCCACAGCACACTCTATGATGATATAGCACTTAGCACGCCGATTTTTATGGAACTTCGAGATCAATTGTCACTCCACTCTATTTCGCTTCCCATTCCAGCTTGTATTAAGTTCAAAACACTGACACCTCCGTACAGAATAGTCAATGGGTCCAACATTTCCACCACAAGTCTGCGTTTAGGAAATGAACAACCTCTAGCAGTTCTATCCGAGAGAAGCAGAAAATCTCTCACCAGAACTTTCTCATTTATTCCAGCTGGTGAAATTCCCATGCCAATCTGAAAAGCAGAGCAACTTTTAAAAAAGTAACCAAAACTCTTCTTTTTCGAGAGCACTGATATGAGAAAAAAAAAAAACAACTAAAGCACTTAATTAATTCTGAATCAGTTGGAACCACTTCTATGTTTTACCAACCTTGTAACAAACTGCTTTTTGTGTTTTTCTCCGAACTAAGTCGCTAAAGTGGATAAAAGCATCTACCACATGCATGAATGTAATGGTAATGTAAATGTCTAATATGGTGCCACGTCTTTGTTTTTAATTATTTAGATGAGCCTGTGCTTGTTTTGTCTGTGGAAGGAAATTAAATACATTCAAAGACAGTCACAATAAAAACAGGTTAAATATATATAAAAAAAGCCTTTTGACCCACAATCAAGTGTCAACAGTGTTAAAGTACAAGCATTTGAGCAACTCAGCCGTAAAGTGGTAGGCCATGTAAAATGAAAGAGTGGTGTCAGTAGATGTTGAGTTGTATTCTGTCCCACATAGGAAATATGCAGCAGCTACACCAACAGTAAAGCTCAAAGAAATAGCTTCAGTGACCAGGTAAATCTTATAGTAGATACAGTGGTAGTGATGATTTTTTGAGCTATAGTTACAAGGCAAAGGATGCATTATTAAGCACATTTTCATTGTAAATTCAAATAGTTAATGATCAACTTTTTGCTGTTACAGAGCATTAAACATCCAGTTGCTTCAGCTCAAAAACAGTAGACAGCATTACATTCAGATGTTTGTTACTGAACTCCTGATTCTCTCTATGGAGTACTGAATCATGCTTGTTCATCTACCAAACAGACGAGTCTGGGATTGTTATTTTGCAGGAGAGAAAACCCTGTCTTTCTGCATTGTGATGGCTGTAAATTTGGTGGAGGGGGGACCATTGTATTATACTCCTTGATTTCAAGGAGCTGGGTTTGCCCCCTTTTATTGACACTTAAATGGACTCTGAATACTTCATGCATCCCATAATCCCAACATTGTGTTAACAGTTTGAGGATTGTTCTTATCTGCAGCTGAAGGCACATTGGTTCCTTTCGAAACACCCTTGAATGGAGTCAAGGGCCGGTAGATTGAAATATGCATTGCTGGATTTTAGTGGAATTTAGATGATCCTTAAATTCTTCTAGAAAGTAGTTAATTTCATGGCTGTGATTTTCATTAAGCAGCTGTTCAAACCCAGTTCTCTGACCTGATTTCCTTCATACATTCATGGAAGCCCACTGTACAAATCCCAGTGAAAAATCCTATTGATGGTCAGTGACTATTGATCTTCATGAGACAGCACTGAAAGCAAAAGAATCATGACCTTGGGCTGACAGAAGATGACTTGAACCGTCAAACGCCTGTCAGTTGGGAGTGGACCAATGGATATGTTTGCAAAAGAACCCATTGGTTCAAGTTCGAAGTGTCTGTGTGTGTTTTTATTGATTAGCTCTCAATAAATAATTGAGATAAGCGACATAATCGTTATAGTTGTTTTTGTTTTTCCTGTTTTTGTTTCATCTCTTCATTTATTCAATACCCTACTAATTTTATGTCAAAGTAGGGTACTTTGTTTGAAAGGTCAGCATCCATACAATGTGGTGTAGATTATGACGAATATAAGTATAATTTAACATATAGCACCTTTCATTTTTTAGAAATAACCCTAAGTTGTCCACATGGATTCAAAAAGATCATGTGAGTTGTACATGCTTGGATACATCCAATGTAGTGGCCTCCTAAAGTAGCCCACAGGTACGAGAATGAATGATGTGGACAGCAATGCCTCAGTGACTCGTGACGTATTGATGTGATTTGTTATATATTAACATTTTAAAGCATGTTTATGTATAGTTCAGTACAATTTATTGTATACTATATAATGCAATGCAGACGTCTTCTATTAAATATTTATTTGGTCCTTACAGACCAATAAACATTAGCATTTGGGGTACTTTTTTTATTTAATTTTATTTTTTTAAATACTATTCAATATTTCTATATATCGTGAAAACTAGTGGTGTAACGATACTCATTGCTTACAACATGGTCCACGATACAATATGCATCACAATATCAAAAATGTAAAAAACTGAAATGAAGGCTTAACATTTACAAGTTTACTTAAATGATATTCATTCTTAAAACCGTTAAAGAACGTCAGGGTTTAGTTTGATATGCATAAGCGTCAAATCCAGTCTCTAGGGGGCAGAATGAATGTTTGTATCTGGTAAGAAAGCTCTTTCTGTACACTCTTTAGCAGTAATCCTCCTGTTTTTAAGAATTCTAATACTACTATTTTCCACACTTTTTCACATGGTGAAGCTCGTAGACAATAGCTCCACGCTACGTATTGTTACGTTTTTTTTTGTGATATATTATTTTGTGCCGCAATAAATTGTTACACCCTTTGTAAAAATATTATATATTAGTTTAGATTTGAATTAATAATGAATGTACGCCGAATAAAGTTCCACATTGTTTTATTAACATTCCTTTTTTTTCTATGATTTTCAAATTGAGTCTTCTATTTTCAAAGCACCAGTTGTACATCTATCCGGAAACAGTAGAAAAGACAGAACTAGAGCTTTGTAGTGGCTCAGTCTATAAAGCATTGTGCTTGTGCAAGTCAATGTAGATAAAAGTGTCGGTAAATGTTAAGAGTGAAAACTGAATATGTTTGTTCTTGTATTGAGAGCTTCATAACCCCATTCATCTAGTACCGCTACATTGTTTACATTGTTTAATGTTTCCAATTTGAGGAACACTTCTGTTGATTAGTTATTTCAATTTTAAGGTATGGCAAGCAGAGTTTATAGTATTGTTTATTAACCCCCCCAGCTAAGAAACCCTTGCAATTAAGCAAATTTATGTGTTAATTTTATTTCTTGTTGTATAATTGCATGTGATGGACTGGTGATCTGTCCAGGGTGTACCCTCACCTCTCGCCCAAAGCAAGCTAGACCCCCATGACCTCGAAAGGGAACAAGCAGGTAGGAAGAGGAATGAATGAATGAATGTATAATTGCAAGCACAGCAGTGTGCCACATAGCAACCAAAGGAAAATAGAGTTTTGTTGCCTCTAACCAACTAGATTTGACTTGTGTAGAAATGATGATGCTGTATGCAAAGCTCAGCGAGGGATGTGCTTCAATTCCTTCCTTTTTTTCTTGTGCAGCATTTGGGTTTTGCAATCTTTTTGAGCTATACAAAAGGGTTGTGTAGTAAATTAATTCAGGATGTAGTCTGACTTTTGTACATGTGAAACCTAGAGAGAGGCAAAACCCTGTCACTGTAACTTTAAATAAGCTGCTAAAGAAAATGTAAGCATAAAGAAACTGTCTCAGTGGTCAAACAAGGAACAAGGAAGCAAATGAAATATGCATCAAGCTTATAACAGAAGATGTCCTGCAGTCATCTCAGAACTGGAAGAAGAAGACCTGTGATGCGGCTTGTGTTTTTCAAAGTTCTGCCACAAAACAGCATAATGGCATAAAAAGGGCTTGGAAGAGTTTACCTAGGAGATGTTTCACTGGGTTTTTGATACAATTTTCAAATAGTTTTGACCTTGTCTTTACTTTTGGCGAATTACTGATTTTTTTTTTCATTTTTCAACACTTTTGAGTTTTATTAGTAAAAAAAATTACCAAATGTACTACTCAAACTTGTATTTTTTGTTCAATTTCAGGTTTGTTGAGGGAATAATGTGGAATGTAATGAAAAAATGTTCTTTGCCAAGCATTGCCAAAAAAAGGTGATTTATTAGAGCATATTGGGGAAAAAAAACGCTCAAAGAGGTCCCGGACTTCCAAGGTTAATCAGGCACCTAGCCCCAGAAGTTTTCTTGGAGTAGTCTCTGAGATTGGTGGCTACAGTCTGCTTGAGTCTTAAGTTCAGTTTGCAGGATTTGTAAGCTGTGCATCATGACTTGTTGACTCCTCATGACTTGTGTATATTGAAGATGGATTAAACTTCAAATCAAGTTTTCCACTGGTTCAGTGTGTGAGGAACAGTAGAGGGTGCTGTGACTGTACTTATAAATACAGCAGAGGTTTCCTTTTGATGTCCAAGTTTAGAATTTAATAAAATATCAATTAAACACAAGTTCTCGTAGAGTCATATTCAGAGGAGTGACATCATGCAGATGACATGAGTCAGTGCATTTCCTAATTGGAAAAAAAGCTTAAGGCCGCAACCAGGTTCATTATGTGATTTCATCTTAAGTCCTTTAATAAACAATTAACTGTGCAATAGACTGGTAAATTTGATAAGCAGACGATAAACATTTTCATTTGTTTGGGTCGCCATTCAGTGGGATCCCATGAGGGGATGCGGCAGATTATAGAGCGAGAGATTTTCAAGGATCCCAAGAGGTCAGACATCAATCAGAGCCGAAGCTGAGCTGCTCAGTGCATTGCGGCCTATAACAGTCAGATCACCTGGAAGCGCTTCTGGCAATTCATAGTCTTCACTTCTAAAATCACAGATTTGTATTCATTTCAAGCTCAGCTGCTTTTGGCAAATGGAACGGTTATTGGTTACACTTGGCTGGGAGTCGTGGGGCATATAGGCACTCTGTTTTGTTTGAAGATCTGATTACCTCCATAGATGATTTAATCCACTTTGAATGAGCCTTTAGGAAGAATAAGAACAGGCAGAGACCTGTGAAATCACAGGTGCTTCTGGATAATAAAGATCCAGATCCAAACTTAATTGATCCTGAGATCATTATCCACATATACTTTAAGTATTTCAGAAATTGTAATTAACATTCTGAAGCTTCCTAATAGGGTCATTAGTCCCAGTGGGCACCTGGCAAATATGATTATAAATGTAATACGAAAAGCAACGATATCAAAAGCAGATAACCCACTGGAGTCACTCCTTGGTCCTGGTTTATATATATTCATTTAGTGGTTTGTAGATTTGATTGGGATCCCAAATTTCCATTTTCGCTATCAGAATGGGTTCACAGTCAGGTCGGATATGTTCATCTTGACGTTTAAGAGAATTCTATGAGCAAATATTCTTTTTTAATATATGTGTTAACCTGAATATAGAATTATTTTTCTTCCTGTGTTTATAAAACCTACATAAGTTTCCCTCAGTTACTTTATCTATGTTCCCTACATCCTGACATTGTGAGGCATAACAAACCCCAAACAATTTCTTTTTTAAAAAGTTTTCTTTTCCAAAAAATGATTAAGATGCGTTTGACAGTCCACTAAACTAAATTTTTTTTTTTTTACCCCATTTAATATAACTTTAAATGTCTTTATATGAATTGCAAGTGGCATTTGGTTTACTAGTGGAGACAGATTGGACAAATTCAGAACTTTCCTAACATTTGTCAGGCTAGTAATGCAGAACTGGTTATGGCGAGAGATTTAATGCAATAGAACCACTAGATGCTCGATGTTTTGTAGATGCTTTTTCTGAGTGCTAGTGTCCAGTTGCATGTAGGACTGCAGGAGCTTGCGAAGGTAAATGTTTTAATTTATTGATTGGTGTTACAAATGGTTCATATGAAAAGCTAAAACCTTCCCAAGTTATGTTTAATGCACTGAAATAAATTAGTTTTGCTAAAAAAAAGATTTACTTTTTAATCAAGACAGAAAGTTCAAATTTTGGTCTTTTTTTGCCTATACAGAAATTAAATTAAAAAATTCTTTAAGTGCAATAGTATATCAGCAAATTATGTAGTGGTGCTGTGAGATCCAAATTTAATCTTGTATGACTGCACTCATGTGGCTTGGCAAGGATTCATACAATTTATTGATTAAGTTACTGGGAATTGCAAAGAAAGCAGTCTTGCATGCCTCCCAGAGTTCATCAACATTCTATGGTTTCATCTTCCATGCTTCCTATTTCATCCTACCCCAGACATGCAATGATGTGCATGCTAGGTGGAGGGCCTGGCCGATCCTGGAGCATCTTCATCTTCTTCACCTTGAGGATCCTTGATGTGTAGATGGAAGTATACAATGGAGCACCATCCTTCAGAAATCCTTGCTTGAAATTGGCCGCTTTTTTTATGTTGCTTTCCACACCCCAATACTGGATGTTACCACAGACAATGATTTCTCTGCCACCAAATGTCACTGTTTTCTGGGTGAATCTCCATGTCATCTCCAGTAGGTCTCCTGCAATATTTGTGGTGGGTGTGGTGTAATTCAACAGAAGATTAATCGAAAAAAATCCACCTTCTGTCATTTTTCCAGCATCATCTTTTTAACAGGCGATGGGCCTGCTTAACTTTTCAATTGTCTTTTGTTTAGACTTCAACTGACAAGTTCTTGTTCGGCTCGGCTGAAATGGAAAATGGGCTGGCCTCGGATTTTCGAGCCACCAAACAATCCTTTCGAGTAGTTGCCTTTTGGGGTTTGCCTGACTTGGGCTTGTCAGAAACATCTTCAGTCTCTTCAAATCTTTTTTTAACCTCTGTACTTGACACGACAGCAGTGGATCTGGTCTTCAGCCTCTTCATAATCACCACTTTAGTCACAGAGTGAATCTTAGGCATGTTTGCAGAGGCCTAGTCGTAGTTGATGGGAAGGACAATTGATCCACTAATAGTATCAAGTGAAGCTCAAGGCAACACTACTTATGTCTAATTGAATCCATTTGCTTTACCAAGCTGTGAATAATAAAATACTTTTCATTTTGACATCGAGCTTGGAAGGAATATTCAGCAGCTCTGTCTTGTCTTTGTCGCATACGGCTGTAGATGTAGCTTTCTTGTATTTAGACAGTCGGTTATGTGAGTCAGTGAAGTGGTGTAGATCTTTTAGGTCCAAGAACTGAACCTAGTGGCACCTTTTTGATCAGCTGCTGTCTTGGACACCTTGCTCCAATCGATGAAGTATCTGGTAGCAAGACGGGGTTAATATGGATTAATTTAATTCTAACGGACATAGTCCTTCTTTAGTACAAATGCTGGCAGCTTTAAACAAACCAAGGTGAGCTTACTTAGTACAATCAGGTGTGTTTCATGAAGGTTGCATCTAAACTGTGCCAACTCTCCTTACCCACCTCTGGTGTAAAATAAGTAGCAGTTAAGATTTTATGGCAACAGCACTCCGGTTTCTGCTGAAGCTGATCAACAGCGATTAGTAACCAGAACCTCACCTTATCCTTACCTGTCTATGAGAGAGCACAAGAACACTTGATCTACAAATTGAACCCCCACAACAGCACAGTGACTGTTTATCATTATTTCTGTCAAATAAATCCATCTTCCAGGGGATTATCCATGTCTCATTTGACCCCCTAACATCCTTTAGAGAAGAATAGTGTTCCATCCATCTCTTGTAGTCCTACACAGTCCCCTCTCGTAATGGGTCCCCCATACAAAGCAAATGCAAGCCTCTGGCAGGGCCATGATATCATCTCCAAACGGCAGATGTTTACACTCCCCTGTTGCCGCTGTGAGGTATTTAAATAAAACATTTCCTTCACAATATTAATATTTCATTGCTCTGTCTCTTCCCGCCGGGTTCATATCTGACCTCATGCTTGTGAGCTTTCAGATTTATGGAGGGTGAGGATACCTGATGGAAGACCTCAAGCCTGAAGTTACGGACGACCATTGGGGATTAGGTCATAGCCAAATTGGAGACTCCTTTCAGGAGTCTGCTCTTCAAATGGATTCCCAAAGTCAATTACTCGACATGCGCCTCTGTTCCCTCCTTCAGGGAACGAAGGGTTACGCAAGTAACCTAGACGTTTTAGTAGAATATTTTTGAATTGTACCAACCACAATCCACAACTAAAACTATCCACAAAGTTGCGATGTCAACTTCTGTTTATCATTCATACACCCAAGATACACACAAGCATAAAATAATACTCTTAATTAGTGAGTTGTGTCTTCCTTGTACCGTTGTGAATTCTCTTGCAATCCAAAATGCATTCTCAAGGATATTTCCATAGGGTATTGAAAGAGTGTATTAATATTACCTGTTTTACAAACAAATTCAAGACATATTGATCAATTTGTTACTGTCCTCCAACAATAGATTGCATTTTCATGAAGTCAATGCCAACAGCGCTTGGAAACCACACCACAATCCATCTCCCGGAGAGGAACTCCCATCCCATCATAGCTTTCACCATCCCCATCTGACAAAGCTACAGGCCTACATATCGCTCATACCTATTCACCCCTGGCTTTATTAATAGAGTGTCATGCAGAACAGTCAATATTCTTAATATCAATTTCACTGCTTGGCATTCTGTGACAAAACATGTGCTGAGGGTTTGAGCTGCTAATTTAAAAGCTGCTGCTGGATTGATTGTGTGATCACGCATGGTTATCCTGTACTTGAAGGAGACGTGTGGTGTGGAGTTGTGTCTCTTGCGATCATACATCGCGAAGTACTGATTAAATGGGCCGTCATCGAGCGGTAGATTTCAGCTCCATCACCCTAGGGGGAGGACTGGAGGTGGGTGTGTGTTGGAAGGATTCAAGGTGCCAATGAAGGTCTGGATGTCTAAACTTTTAAAGATGGTCACAAAAAGAGATTACCTCCGGAATTTCGAAACCCACTGCCTTCAGAGTTTTAGTCTTCAAAAAGATAAATTTTTTAATGAGTATTTGAACTTTAATGAGTCCATTTTTCTTCTAAACTAGGGTTCACCAAAGTCTGGATCGTGCATCTGTACTGGCAGCCAGATTAGTCCAGACCCAGCTGAGCTGATGGAGGCATTACAGTGGCATTTTTGGGAACAGTCCTAAATGGGCCATAAAATTTCCTCTTAAGCAGTAAGTTTTAGCTAATTATGTATAAAAAATAAATTAGGAGATCATACAAATCTCAGGCCGAGATAAACTTGTTTTCCCAATTCCACAATTTCCATGACAACGTTTGCTCTCAGTGTGCGTTATGTGCTTGATGTCATCTACAAGTTTTGTAATCACAGTTGCACATTTTTATTAACCTAGTAAGCGAAAAGTATGAATTTGCATTCTAAATTAACATCCAATCTATCAAATATCACCAGAATTTGAAGAATCAAAGTTGATAACGAAAACCTGAGATCCTAAAGATGAGTAAAAAGAAAATTGCGCTTGCGAGGATTATGAAAAATTAAAAGACACAATTTGACAAACAATGATGTTTTGAACAGCAATTTCCTCAAAAAATAAAGGAGAGGACAACAAAATCCAAAATCCAAGTTAAAATATTCACCAAACAAAACGTTAATAAAATTGATGACAGCTGCATAATGCCATTGATTTTGAGTTTTGGACACACACTGTGTTATTACATAAATGTCAAACAGTGTATAAATTTCCCCTCAAAAAAATCATTTTTAAAATGATCACCCCTTCTGGACATTTTGACTTTGAGCCGAATCTGAAAACCACCATAAAACCACCCAAATAACCTCTAAAACCACCTCATTAAACTGAACAAAAAGAATGTTGCAAAAGTATTAAACAATAACTGCATTTAAAAGTAGTTGTATACTCATATAATGGTTTATTTGCTCTCACAATTTGGAAGGCAGAAGAACACTGATGGGCAAATCCGGGAAGTGGTGTACCCTTGAGGGATCTGGTACAATGGCTAAAGCAGTCATCATGAGGAAGAAAGACACAGTCTATGAAACTACCTGTTGGGTTGTACAGAGATTTTATAAGTACCCAAAAGAACCTGTGAGAAATAGTCATTTGATGTCTCTTTCAAGGCATTTTTGCTAGAATGTTACCCCATACAACCTCAAATATAACCACACATGTGTCAGCAGCCCTTGTCCGTTATCTTAACAATAACTTGTCCACCAAAACTCATATATATCTTGCAAGGAGAGATTCCATAGAAAACTGATGCCACCAAGGTCTTTTACCCAAATTGAATTCTGTCCTGGATCAAAGGTCAGCTTTTCGTCATCTCACCCCTCTCTATGGGAGATTGCTCTGCGTATTGGTGAAGCAGCGTTTGGCTCTGTACTGAAGCTGATGAGGGCAAAAGAAAAATAAAAGGTCATGGACACAAACACAAAACAGCAATCTTGTTTCTCTGGCTCAGTTTACTCGCTCTCCAGTCATTGTGAGGCACACTGTCTATGTAACTACACGTTTGTTCGTCTGACTGCGTGTGTGTGTGTGTGTGTTTGTGCCAGAATCTGTATAGGAGATAGAGAACATGTGAGGATAGCAGTTTCATCAAGGCAATGCCATGAGCAATTCCCCGGGACAGATTAAAGTCAAAGAAGTTATTCCCAGTCTGAAGGCAGGGCACTGACAGACAACTCAGAGCTGAGTGAAAGAAGATTACAGCACACTTCTGAAATGAAGGTGACCTTGATTTCTTGGAACTATGGACTTTTTCAACTCAAAGTGACCAACCAGTCGATACATTCATATGATGCTACACGAACTGGGAGTCTGTATGTGCGTCGGGGTAATTAACATCCAAATTGGTGCAGGGAGGGCAGTCTCTTATAGAGTTTAGACAAGGAGTCTTAATGCTAGGAATGCCGCCAGCTGAAATTTAGTTTTAGAGCTTAAATGTGAGCTCGGAGACTGTGCACAATAAAGACAAAAAATTTTAAGGATTAGCCAGAGTTTCTCGTTAGAATAATGCGATCAAGTTAAAACAAAATAAACCCTTAACAAAACTGATAATTAACCCTGCGAAGTCCAGGGTGTTTCTAACCATTTTTCCTACTTTACAATTTGCTCTAGTAAATTACCTTTTTTAACTTTTTTTCCTTTTTTAAAACTACCACAGCTATTTTTTTAGTTTAAACTATAATTCCACAGCACACCTGAGACTGAGACAAAAACAAGTCTGAGTATTGAATTTTGAAAATTGTTGCTGCAAAAAAACACAAATGTAAATTGTTAAATCCCCCCAAAAAGTAAAGACAAGGTCAAAAATTGTATCAAAAATCAGTTGTTCATCCCCTACCTTATAATGTGTCATAACTCTTGTAATGTTTTTGAGAACCACAAATATCAAAACTAATTACCACTTGAAAACAATTTGCAAGGTAATTAAAATTAAAGTGTGAGAAAATATGTGGTCATCTTTCAGTTTAATTTTGGAGACACCAAATCTGTGTTATCAGTGCCATCTAGTGGTTAAAAGAAGGGATAACTCTTGGAAGTACAAGACCTGTATGGCTTGTATTTGTCTAGCACAAAAAAGCACAATGGCAAAAAATGTGTGGAACAGCGTGGAAGGCTTAGGAGAGATTTGGCTGTTTTTTATATACAATTTTCTCATTGTTTTTGGGGGGATTTTATTACTTTAATACTTTTTAATATATAATTTATAATAATTTTCTTTTACAATTTTTGCAGTAAAAATGACAATTAAATACTGTGAAAAGGAAGCTGCAGTTGTACTAAAAACAGATATCACAACTTTTAAAAGATTTTAAAAACTTTTAAAGGTAATTAATTGGAGCAAATTTTAAAGTAGTATAAAATGATCAAAAAGGTCCTGGACTTCTAAAGGTTACGGTATGAAAAAGTCCTTGTTGTATTGGATTCTATGTGATTGTTAGATCAAACATTTCAGTGAGCGTCATCTTGCTGGAAATTATGAACAGAAAATTTTAATTTATTCTCCAAATATAATTTAAATCTTTGGTTTCTAGTAGTTATTGCACAAAGTACATCCATGATTATGTTAATAATAACTAGATGTTTAATTAATCAGTGAACCAATATGAATGTGTTTCATCTTATCGTTTGGTGTTGTTTTAATCAAAGAGTAGCCCACTAATTTCTGCAGTCTGATACTTCAGAAGCTTTTTATTTAATTTTTTTATTAAAGTTAGATGTAATGGCTCATCTTATTGATTTAATGGATCAAAGAGAAATAGACATAGATTCTCAAGGGGGAACATTTTTTTTAACATTTCATTCTGGTAAACACTTAAAGAATTCCTTATGAAGCCCACACATGTTTGGCCTTGGCATAGATGCAAAAGCTTCATCTGGTAACATATAAACAGCCCACCAGAGCAATATAATGGTATGTCATTAAGTCTAAGGAGGAGCTTGAGGATTTCAGAATCTGTGCTCTGAATACTGCAGTGTCTGGTCCTCTGGGTCATTGCTTGGATAATATCCTTTAAGTGGCATCATTAAAGGATTGTGGGAGAGACAGTGAGGCTGTTTAAAGAAACATGTTTATGCATAAAGATGCCATGCCTTACATCAATTCAGATTGCCAATGTTTTGGGAAAATAGATTTGTCTTTTAAGAAAATTACAGTCTAATTCCTGGTGCAAAATATAAAATTTTTAAGCACTTTTGTATATTTTTCATACATTTTTTTATCTCCTATTATCATGTCATTCTTTTCACAAGCTCACTTACATGTATCAACCTAATAATACAACCAAATATGATGAGTTGAGAATAAGCATATTAGGCGAGCTGTTCAAATAAGGGTCGAGTTTAAACATGCAGAAATTGCGGCTTATTGTAAATTAATTCTGGTATGATTTTTTTTTTAACCTCCACTCACAATTCCAATTCACATGGGGAGCTACATGAAACTCCAAAGAATGAGAGTTTCCCTTGTAAGTATGACTAGTGCAGCAGACCCTTTGAGTTCTGAAAGATGCCTCTACAAGCTGGCTCACCGGCCACCACCTGGGAAACAGACTAAAACAACATAGAAACTATTAGAACAGCAGTAAAGGTAATAAAACTAGAAGCCAGAATTTCAGAGCAGCAAGATCCTTACAGTAGTTGGTAGTAGTGAGCTGACACTGGGCCAAAACACTCACACATGCCCTCACGCACGCACACACACACATATTTTGCATAGAAAAATTTATTAATAAAAAGCTTGGTTGAATAGACTTTTAAAGTATTTTTTAAACTGGGTGAGTTATTCTACACTTGTTCCAGAGCTTGGGTGCTAGATGTGCTAATGCCTTTCCTCATCTGATAGCTTTTTCTGTCTAAGGAATGATTACTGTCTCTGTACTTTATGATCAAAGAGATCATGTTGGAATATAGTGTTAGATTTTCCCTAGAGTGGTGATGGGGTGGAGGAGGGGTAGCTTGAATAAAAGTCAAGGTGTCTTGCTGTGTTGTGCTTATATTTTAAAGCTAAGATGACGTGAATTGGCTTGTTCTGCTAAAATCTTGTTCCTCCCAAATCCTGTTATACCAACTTAAAAAAACAAAGACAAAGTCAAAACAATGTGAAAACACCTAAATACACACTTAACTTTATACACTGTTCCAAGAACTTTTAATTCAATTGTGCTTTGTTTTGTGGCAAAGGTTTGAAAAATACAAGCCATATCACAAGTCTTGTACTTCCAAGAGTTATCTCTTCTTTTCACCACTAGATTGCACTGATGGCACTTATTTGAGGTCTGTAAAAGGAAACTGAAAGACTATTGAACATTTTGTCACATTTAATTTGAATTACAAATAATGTGTCATAACTCTTGTGATTGTTTAAAACACAAAATATCAAAATGAATAACCTATTTGAAACCAAAATGAAACAATATCTAGCTTGCATCATTCCTACTTCATTCAAAACAAACGCTGTGATTGGCACATGCACTGGTGCATGTTGAGGTTTTTCTGAGTACTGTGATCTCAATCCCTGCTTTCGTTATGAGAAAAACAGGATACCAATCCACCCCATGGTCAAAAAGTTAATTCACAAATTTCTAATTCCATACCTTTGTTTAATTTTCCTAAAAGAACTAACCTAAATTTCAGAATTTGGATGCGTTTCTGAACACCAGTAATAACGTAAATAAAAGAGAAATTCTCTGCAGGCAGTGTTTGTTTTAGGAGAGTGAGAAAGACTTCCTCATTAGCGTCTATCACACAAAGTATTGTTAAATGTCCTTGAATTATATCACAGGCTGTCTGACACAACAGAGGATTTAGCTAGACCAAAAGATCCAGAAACAATGAGAGAATAATGGAATGAGATGAAGCTTATGGAAAAAGAACTCGCTGAGCTCTTTCCTTCAGTCTTCCACACTGAGGAAAGGCTAAGTTCCCTAATGGGTCCCTGTCAGCATTGCACACTTCAACTTCTTCAGTCAACCAGAGTGAAAGAAAACTCCCTTGACTCCACAAAGAGCCTTTCCGTGTCACTCGTCTGCTTCTCTCTGAGCAAAATTCTGTTTGGTTGGTTTCAGACTGTCTGAAAAGCATCCTTATGCTGCCTACAGTAAAAAAAAATGATTTATGTTGTGTTTTAGTCAATGTTGGAACATTTGTTCTTTTACAAGATTACAACATAAAAACACCAGAAATATGAGATTGCTTTTTATGGTTCTAATCAGATCGATCTGTTGTATCAGTTCCACGTCACACCCGTTTTAGAAACATGGCAAACATTTCAGTCATAATTAGAATGCCAAATATTTGTGACTTCACAATTTAAAATGAGCAATTCTGAAATATTGTTTGCTCTTTTAAAATGCGTGGCACACTGGTTACTGCAGGCACCATGATGTAAAAAGCATATTCTTCTCCTTGAACATCGGTGATGTCAGATCTACAGTTCACAAACCCTGACTCCCAATGATTGCTCTTTGTCATCTTAGATCTCTGTTTCTTTTCTGTGTCTCTTCTGGGTTCTATCACCACTCCATCTCCATTTCTCCATTCCAGCTACTCACCTGATCATAATCAATTAATTATTTATAATGATGTCATATTTTAGTAAATCTGCTGTTTTAAAAAAAAATAGTGTATTGGTTCTAAACTCTTCATATTTAATTCCCAGATTTACATATGTGTAGTCTGCTGATTCTACCGCAGTGCTTTCATTGAGGTCAATGCCTTTGAAATAGGAAGTGACATCATTTCATCAATATTACCATTGTTTATGGCTAAAAAGTGTTTGATCTCAGCTCTGGAGACTGATCCTGAATAAGTTCCAACATTCCTGTCTGATATATGAATGACTTTCTACACGTTTGCCTTAGTTAAGGTCAGGTCGGTCCAGCTGGCATGGAAGAAACCGATGGAAACAAATATCAAATCTACCTTCACTTCCAGCCTGCAATCTTCTTTCTCCGATGCAGCCAGGATAAGAACCACAACTGTCCGAATAGAAACTAAAGAAGTCAATAGAAGAATGTGTTGTTTTTTTTTGTCACAGCAAAGTGCTAAATATGAACTAACCAAAGAGAAAGTGCTGAATTAATTGGGGCATTTTAACAGCAGCGGCACAGAGCATAAACTAGCAGCGGCACAGACTCTGATGCCAGGCCAGTGATGGCTTTTGAAGATCGGATCAAAGCGATGAGTCTTTGATGATCCTGCATGACTGGGCCGAGGAGGAGCCGCTGCGAAGGCCTGGAACCTCCTTAATCAAATCAGAAGCAAGTGCTCATCTTAAACGTTGCTTTTCACCCTTTTATCCCATCAACAGGTGGCTTCACACGGCCTTCAAAAGACTTTGCAAAACCCGCATCACTGAAAGAAATGGTGATGCATAATTTGAACATTCCAGTGTTATACAGTGTCTCCTGCTGAAGGACAGGTGGGAGTTTCTTGGATTCCACCCATGCAACATCAGATTTCCGGTCTCTGGGTTAAAAAGTGTGAGGAAAAAAGATGGTAACACATACAAATGTATGTTACAACTGTCCTTGAAGTGAATGAGACATGAACGAAAAGGCAAGTCACTACATGATTTGTTCCTTTTTATTGATATTTGGGTCACTCAGGTAGATGTTTCTTGTGCTCGAGTGACGTGAGCCTGGGATTTTTTGTTGGCTCACACAGACAGGCTGTGAGTCTGTTGCCATCTTAGGTCCCCTGGTGTAAACGGGTTCGAGGAGCATCCAGATCTCTTGTGGATACATTGCCATCTTTGGCCTCTATACTCTGGAGTAAAGCAGGGTCTGAGAAGCACTGGCCATGGTCTCTACACAGTTCTCTCATTATTCTCCTGTATGACTCATTTTCCTCCCTCTGCACTTGATGTCACAGTACCTAGAAAAAACCTATTCATACTCTAGCGGTGAATGTGAGTTTCACGTAAACACTGGAAACTGGAGAAAGGCTGTTGTATGTTTGGCACACTGGTGTTGTTTTGTTCAGCTCATCCTCGTAGTGGTCCCTCCATGATAAAACTGATTAATTCAACTTGCAGTGGAATTTATAAATGCTGACATTTGACTTTTCAAAGGTTGGAAAGTCATAAAATGCTGATTTTTTTTGTTCTCTGTAAAGATTTGTATGAATGATTTTTTAAAAATAAAACTTTTTTCATTTTGACTTGTAGCTGAAATGGAAGAATGAATAAATTGTTCAAATTAACAACATATGCTGATTTGTTAGTACAGTTTATTTAAAGTATACGCTGTACTCATCTGTTTTTATTTGAATATCAGATTTGCCAGAGGATTATGCCAGATATAGTCTACCTAACCGGTCTGCACCTTTACAGAACGTTAAGGATACTCCTAAAATATACTCTCTGTAATATCAAAGAGATCGAGGAAGTGGGGGTATAACTTTTTTGTGTTTGTGAGTGTGGATTTTCCACTTTGCCACTGGATGGTTATTATGAAGATTTTGAAGCTGTAATTCATCAACTGTCCACTTGAAGCTGGTCCCGTAGGTGAGCAAATTTCCACTGAAGCCTGTGTTTGATGCATATACTGTGAAAAATATTGACGATGTGACACCACCTACTGCCATCGAGCTAATATGAGGCTTTTTTCTAGCTGGACTGGATGCTACCATTGACGGAAGCACATGATGAGGATGGAACCATCATGGTTTCAGAGCTCCACCTCAACTGCGGCTCTCACACGCAACCTGCTATTGCAACTTATTGTGCAATTACAAAAAGAATTTGAGCACCACTTCTCTGAATTTGAACTACTATTGAACTTTGTTCATCGTATAGATAACTTTCGAAAACCAGTAAATCTGTTGTAATGTAATTTCTTAGGAAATTATTTTTAAAGTTCTGCTTTTTCCCAAAGATTTGCATTGGCTGGAAATCATTCTGCAGCCAGCACCATCGCCGCGGTTTGGCCTCACTCCACCTTCAATGTGAGACACACTTGGCTCGCAACTTTACAGCAGATGAGGAAACGTTGACAGTGATTTTTAATTACTCATTAGCTAAAGTTATATTAGGACTTAAACTTTCAGCCTTTCAGGACTCTTGGCTGCCCCATGTCCTGCATCTGTTTTACCCATTGTGGTTACCTGTTAGTGATGCACCTCCAAAGCTGGCTATTCCGAATTTAAGCCGCCGTTTGATCATAGATCTGTGGGAGGCATTGGGGACCCTGTATCTATATTTTATATATTCTATGCTCTTATGATCATGCAGAGAACATTTGGGAAAGTAGCAGTCCTCAGTCCTCTGCTGTACAAACGTCTGGTTCCCTAATAATTGAGAATATCTTTTCAAAGAATTTCAGAAAATAAAATTAAAGGACAACATAAGTGAGCAAAGAATTTATGTGTTTCTTGGTGTGCAGATATTTTGTGAATTATAACATTTCTATTAAGAATTATGAAATCGTAACAAGAAAGTATTGATATCCCATAAGTAAACCAATTACCTCAAAGAGTTTAAGAGACATCCAAACACAAGACAAACTCCTTGTTAAAGTCTTTTATTCTGAAATAACATTAATCACATATAGTGTGATTAATTACATTTCTCGGAAGACCTCTCATCAGAGAATTGTGGTCACAGCACATTAGCAGAATGTGTGGTGTGATCTTGTTGGCCATGGTCATTGCTCCACAGGGCTCTTGTGTTTAACATTCCCCTCATGCTTTGCCTCTGACCCAACCGAGGGCACTCATCTCCATTCCAGCAGAGAGGAGGGTTAAAGCTCACCTATTCCCTCACCGCTGCCGACCTACTTTCCCTTTGCCTCAGATTGGCCCCTCCATCTCCATGTGCAACCAAGCATCGACCTTCCCAATGGCAGGTCATTTCTTTTTCCTTGCTCTTCTGTTTCCATTTCAGCTCCTGCTGTTTGTTAAGGAGTGGGGAAGAGGTTGGGCTTGCAAATAATTTTTGCAATGAAATATTTACAGGCCTATACACAAGTGCTAACATTGCACAAGCAAATATATCTAGGATTGAGATTTACAATTGAACAATTTCATTTCCTTGCATTCTATCATTTCTTTTTATTTGAAAATGAACCACATACATGTTACTTTGAAATGAATTCAGATTAATTTCATTTTAATGGATGTAATAAGAAGGTCACAGACTACTTTCTTTCTTGCAATCACTGGGTTCTACAAATAGGGATATTGAAGTTTTTAAATAAAAAAAAATTAAATTAATCATTCACTTCAACGATTGGTCAGATTTCAATCTTAATGGACTCAAATGGAGATTAACGAATAAAAGCAGAAACAGTGGCTGTTGGTTGCACACAGATTAACCCAGGTTTGGCTATAAATAAAAGGAAACGATAATTCCCATAGATCTAAAGCAAATTAAAGAATTGTCAAGAAAACAGGATGTGCGGGGAACTTGGGGCGGGTGTTGAGAGGTCGCCTGTTCATCGCAGGGCAACACACAAATTAACACCTAAGAGGAATTTAGATTATTCAACTGACTGAACGCATGCTTTTGGAATTGTGGGGGAAATTGGAGTACCTAGAGGAAATCCTCGCCAAGGTCACCAGTGACCCTTGACCCGGCAACCTTCTAAGCGAAAGGCCACAGAGCTTCCCACTGCGCCACCATGCCACCCTGTCCAAATCATGGTTATTCTAAAATGAGAAATCGTTTGGAATTAATTTTTTTTTTCCTCTTTAAGCCATCTTTAGTGTCATGTTGATTTTAAAAAGAGCAACTTTTGCCATTAGTTTGCCAACACTCATCGTGTATGGGGGTGGGCTACCACAACTTAGAACTTTTTATGTCTCAATTTTCCAGAGCTGAATCCAACAAAGCCATATTGTTTTTTTTAGTTTGAGTATGGAAATTCTCTGGGTTTTTAATTGTTAGCTGATATAGCATATGTGAAAATATTAAGACCATTTTGTTTTCTTTTGTTTATGGAACGTTGTTGAGAATACACTGAATAGAGTGGCGCATTTGATGCCAACGGTGGGGTAATGAAAACCTAGTACCGACAAAGAAAATCCATGGAGGCTAAGAGCGATCATGGGGAGTCTGGGTTTGTGAACAGTAGATCTAACAAGTGTAGACGTGCATGGACCAGCCTTGATTCAGTGAGTTGATTGGCTGCAGGTGTGTTCATCATTTCTTGTCACTCTTCTGGGGATGCTGGCTCCCTGTCAACATTATAAAGTTATGAATTTAAAATATGTATCACACTGTGAGGGAACACAAACATTGTCATTAAAGGCCATTTATTGAATAATGAAGGAAAAAAAAGAATAATGAAGGACAGATTAATGTGTCAATAGCATAAACTCTACTCATTTATATTGTTTCTTTTGCTTCTTCCAGATTAGGATCAGCATCGGAGGCAATTTCCAGTGAGATCTAAAACCAGGAACTGGAGCCAATCTGAGCAGGACCTGAGAATTTCCTTAGTGAATAACAATAAGTGAATAATTATAGCCGGAACAGTTGGTGAGTATGCATAGATTACCGGAGACACAGAGAAGGTTGATGCCGCCATGGAAAACCGTAGATCACACGCTGAAGCACTAGGAGAAGGGAGTATTTATGGTGGAATTAGAGGGTGTAATAAGTGTCATAATTCTGGTGATTGGCTGTGATTGTAATTGGTGTGATTCCTTTCGGTTGTTCTGGGGAGTGATGGTGCTCTTGTGGAACGCAGAGAATCCCTGACAAAATATAGTGTATATTCTAATTATGTGTTCACTAAATAAATCCTTAATGAAGACACATCAGAGGCAAAGCTAGCTATTAGTGCTAGCAAACAAGTGGGTCAAAAAAATTGGATGGTTAGAGGTGAAAAATAAAGTTACTATAGACAACTGTTGAGTTCGTAAAAACGTGAACAATTTTGCCCTTTTACAGTCTAAAGTTAACGAATAGAAAATTGTATTGAATTATTGCTTACATAGATTCAAAAGCAATTCCATTAACCCTGTGTTTCTATGAACAAAAACTATGATTTATTGTATTCTTTGATTTATTGTATGTAGTTCACAGTTTGCTCTTTTTCAAGGTGGTAGTAATTTATTTCAAACGTCAAAGGCGTGAAAGGGATTAAAACTCTGTTTGTTTGTTGTATTGTGTCCCCTCTTGAACACTATGCTCCCATGCTAATTCTACACACCTGAGAAAAACTGTGTTAAAGTAACAACAATGATGGTCTTTATCACACTATTCCATATTTCAGCCTCTAAGCTCATAAATAGAGGTTTACTCAAAAGGCTTATATGTTACAATTAGCCAAAACTCCTTAGAGCAACTAAAATTGTCCGCTGGTGTCTAGACAGACATAGCTATAGATCTTGGGTCGTTCAGCCAAGGAGAAAGGCCACTGTCTCTTCTAGTCACCGGCTAATTGCAAGGCCTTTCAGAAGTTGAGGATTTTGCATTTCAATGTGTTAAAAATCCATAGCTAAAGTCATTCCACTTGTGTAGAGAGGTCCTTTAAAGATTAGCATCTTTGAACTCTTAATGCATTCGACACTGTGCCAAGTGCTTTCTGTAACTAATATATTTCTCTTTTTATTTTAAACTGCTGACTTGATAGAAGCATGGTGGAAATATGTACTGGCCCTGACAAATCAAATGCAAAGTTCTTTTATTCTTGAGCATTTATCTGCTTATGCATCAAATAGAGTCTCCTGGGTGAGGAGACAGAGTGCTTGGAGAAGGATGGAATGCAGAAGGGAAAGTGAACCAGATGAAGGAGATGTTGAAGGTGATTCAAAGGAGATTGATGTCCAGGTGCAGGGATGTGTACACTTAAGGGATGTGAGCTGCCCTCCAAACCTCTGAAGACAGGACTTCAAGCCAAAGTTTCATGAAGGCTCAAAGTCTGTGGTGTAATCCCACAAATGTTCTTGATATAGTCAGTTCTGGTGAGATGCTGGCTCTGGAATGCAACCTTGGAGAGATGGTGGATCTGGAATGCTACTCTAGAGACATTGGATCTTGACTGCAACTCTGGAGATCTGGACAGCAGCCCCAGAATGAAGCTGGCTCTGGGCAGAAGTTAAGGAGAGAAGCTAGCTCTGACCTTGGAGAGAGACTGGCTCTTGATTGCAGTTCTGTAGAGTCACAGGCTCTAGAATGCAGCTCTGGAAAGATGCTGGCTCTGCTAAACTTGTGCAAAAGTGGTGTGGGGTTGTTGGGACACCACAGGATTTATATCTTGTGACTATTATGCTTTGGCTTGTTATTAGGATGCTCATGTTCCAATTTGTAACTGGAGCTCTGAGGCTGCTTCTGCTCATGACTGGAGCAGGTACAGTTACTGGAGTGACAAAGACATGAAATTTGGTGGATTAAGAGAAAGGTTGGAGTAGGATGTAGAAAATGAAGATAATGAGGTTTGAAACATTAATGGACTAAGTTGCAGTAAAATTAAAAACCTATAAAACCGTACGTATGATGACTCCACCCCCCCCCCACGTGTCAGATTGTGCTGATAAATGGCAGACGTGCCACACAAATGCATAAACAAATCTGTTTGCTGATTGGGTAGTAGTAGTTGTTTGGGTAGAAATGATGGTTGTTCTCAAGAAACACTGCTTAGGCTCAATTGTTAAATGCACTTTAAGCATAAATCATACAAATCTGAATGATCAAGTTCTGATAAATGATTCAAATGCTCATGCTAGACGGATTTATGATCAAATCATGCTTTTGGAGGAATGTTCCAATTTCAGTATCATGGTTTGTGAGTCCTTTAGAATCCGAAGATCCTCTTAATGTGTTTAACATTTCCAGAAAGCTTCTTATCAGAAATTGAAATTCAAGTAACCTTCTCAGATGGTTCAGTTGATCCATGCAGAACCCATGAAACCCCTTCAAGGATAAATCCTGGCTTTTGATCACCTAAGCACAGCTGCCCAAGCTCTAATCCAGCAGCATTAAACCAGATGAATCCCTGGGACTGTGACAGCAGCCTGAATGGACACGATGCTTTACTTCACACCATTGCTGCCATGTCTATTCAGAAGTGACCCAACATTTGCATCTCTGAATGGCCACAGCCTCAAATGAGAGGACCCTGAGCTTGTAGCTTTTTAGGTCGAGCTAACTACAATGTTCCCAGAAGAGCGTGAGTCATGAAATCCAAAGGAGGTTAGCAAGAATCATTAACAGGCTAGGCAAGGGATATTTTTCTTTCTAGCGCAATAGCATGAAAGAGCCATCATTCCAGTGAGCTGACAGATGAGGAGGATGGTTCATTTGTATGGTACATCATTTAGCTATTTGCCCTCTGACAACAAACCGAGTCGTGTTTCATATTTTCTTGTCGGCCTCCAAGTTCCTCTGGCAATTTAATTATCTTTGTTGAATTTCTGCAGCTGCTTCATTTGTTTTAGAGAAATTAGAGAAGTGAGTAATGAAGCAGAAGTTCCATGCTGAAAATATCAGCATGCACACAAGCGCACCTTCACTGGGTGTCATAAAGACATCTTAGGAGGTGCTTAGAGTATGTCTGTAACACTTGCAAATGGGTTCAATTTGGCCCAAGGACACCATTATGATTGAAAACTACATTGCAAAATGTCTGCCAGGGCCAATGCACCCTTGAGACAATGGAAATGGCTGTTACACCAGGAGCAGAAATCAAGATTTAGCAATGGTGCACCTTTGCAAAGCTGGTCAGGTTGGAAAGTGGGGCATTTAGAATTGCAAATAATATCAGATCAATAAAGTTTAATTAGTAAACACACAGATGGTGAGCTTGCAGATATTAACATAATGTCGGGCACGTCTGTATGTGTGTGCACGTGTTCATGAATTTGAATGAGATTGGAAAGGGTTAAAAGAATGAATGTGCGTGACTGGATGTGTGTCAGTGTGGGTAAGTTAAGGCTGTCATGGAGCCCCGGGGCAATGTCTGGAGCGCTGACGACCAGGCTGACACTGACAGGACTGGAGCAGCGTCTGCTGCATGACAGCTAGTGCTAATAACTCAACCTGTTGGGTCTCAGAAGCTAAAATAGGTGCGCAGTACAGAGGCAGTAATCAATTAAGCTAGTTCTTATCCTCATTTGTGCTCCTGGAATGAAAGATGTAACGTGTAAAGTGAGATCCTGTTAAGATCCTACGTTAAATTATTGCAGTACATAGGTGTCTTGTCTGAATGTTCTCAAATGTCATCTTGACCATGTAATAGGACCGAGGCTATATAGGCTCAGCCAGTTGTGCAATACGTTTACTAATGGTTGTGTTGTGGATGTGTCCTGAAAGGCTCATCATGGCATGAGTACCATACTTCGTAAGTTTATCAAATTTTACTTTACGTTAAGTTATTTTGTCTTCTGTGACAATAATGGTTTATTAAGGTTTTTTCTTACTGCCTACGAGATTATTTAATGCTGGCCTCACAAGTAAGGGAGGGGTCATGCCCTGAAAAATGCCCATAATACCCCAGATGTTGCGAAGCCATGTAATGTAACAACCGGCTTAAAGCCATGATTAATAGAGAAGGTTGTAACAAAATATGCGTAGCTCCAATAAATAAAAAGTGCAAATATAGAACGGGAGCTTATGGGTTAAGCACAGATTTATTAACAGAAAACAAATACAACATAAAACCTCTGCAAGGGGAGAAAACCTGAAATAACATTCTCCAGGAGAGAGATGAACTAAAGTAATCTTAGATAAGGAAATAACCATAATGAAATACCTTAAACAATGGCCAAAAAGTAGCTTAGTAGGACCTTTACCACAGTCAAGGACAAGATCACTCCTACAGAAACATAATGCTTTAAATAAAAAACCGGCAACGAGGAAAGGGATAGACCGGCATACAATAATGATACGACAGCTGCGGGAAACAATACTAAAATTACTAAACCTAACCTTAAACCTAACCCTAAACCTTCCGCTTTTGGCTGGAGAAATTACCAGCCAAAAGAGGAAGGGGGAGCAAGAGAGCATAGGAAAGATGAAAGTGACAAAAAAGGGACACAAGAAACCAGGGATCTTAATAGAAAGTTTCGAAAGGGGGAATTAATGAATTCCTGCTAGATTTGTTTTATCAGATTATTTATTAGATATAAAAGTTTAACTTATACTAGTGTTCTAAAATTGACACCAAACCAAGTTGATTTGGAGCACTGAAATGATTGATCTTACAATACAGTGCAAAATATTTCGGCAAATGTTGTAAATAAAGAATGCTTTCAGAAATATATACAATGATTGCTTATTTTTAAAGAATTTACAGAACATGTTAATCATGTTAATATTCAGCATTACTATCTTTTGACTCAATTCGCATGGGAACACTTGCACAGGGAATTTGTGGGATTGGATATAACTGCAGCTCAACTGCGGAGAGATACAGGCTCTCAGTTTCTGATGCACACTTCCCATGCATTCACTTCCCATCTTATTCTCTTTCCCTCACGCTTCTCCGTGTTCAATGATTATTATCGTATTTAAATCTCTTGTTTTATTTAGTCTTACCTGCTTCTACTTGGTCGGGTCAGAGTTCTCCTTCCAAAGACGGTGGTTTCTCGGAACCAGAGGCTCTCCACGGCTATCCCTTTTGTGAACATTGAGCATGAGCTTGACTTTTTCTCTTGAATTTTCAGGCCTTTTTAAGGCTTGGATTGTTTTTGTCTTTTTTGACCTCTTATTAAAATTCCTTTGTTGCTCACATTTGCGTAAGCCTTTGCTTCGTTTACTTGCACCTAATAGGAATGTGTTATGGTGTATGATCAACAAAGTCAAGTTACTGTTTTTAATAGATTGTATGGGTTTTTGACCTTTGCTAGTGATGATTCAGTGTTTATTATCATGCTCAATGAAATACCATTTGGTGGTGTTCACAAAATAAATATTGAACTTACTTTACTTGAGTGGGAAGATAAAGGTGATGCCTTTTTTCTTAAGTTAGTCATTTATGGAGCAAACTATAGCATTTAATAAATTCAATTCACGTTACTTTGTATTTGGTGGTGTTCTTAGCATGTCCGACCAGGGGAAGACTCTGAGGAAGACTCAGGACAGGCTGGAGGCACTCTTGGCTAGCCTGGTACTCAAATCTTCCCTGGGGACTGCAGAATCCAGTGTCGAGTGAGGGGGAAGTCTGAGCATATCTTATAAGATAATATAAGACGAATGCATTGAACTATGATGAAAAGCTTCTTCCCGTGTATGAAGCTTCTGTTATAAATCTGCATATGTTTTAGCAAGGCAGAGTCTCAAAGTGTGATTTCCCTGAGCTGCCCTGCTTTTCAATTGTTTTGCAGACCACAGGAGCGTAGCTCTCGAAGTGCGCTTTTTTTATATTTATGTGCACATTAATCAGCCGCAGCAGCTGTTTGACCTCCTCTCTATGAGTCATACATAATAGATGTAGTATTGGGAGGTGTCACTATACAGGAGTCCTGAACACGGCGGCCATGAGAAGATCAGCGAGGCCTCAGTGACTTAAGATAAAAGGATACAGGATTAAGACTCTTAACTGAACTGATTGAAATTCTCGCAGCTGGTATGTTTTTCTGCTCCAAGTGCTAATAAGAACAGGACACGAGTAAGGACTTGTCATAAGGCTTTGGATTCTGAAGGCATTTTAAACAAACTCTGTTAAACTATCAGGTGTCTGTGAAGTCAGATAAGCGGATCCAGGAGTGAGCGGGACAGGCAAGATGTCTTTGTGAGAAGGGATTGTGTTGCTTTTTTAAGAGATCGATACTAGTCACCCTCAGTTAAAAGCCTCAGTTTGATCCAAGTGCACTGGAGAACTACAGGCTGATGGTTAAATACCATTTTTGCTAAAAAAAAAATGTAAGATGAGTCAATGCTCAGTAAGAATAACAAATTATGTAATAAATTTCAATCTAGTTTTCACATTTTTGTAGCCCTTGATGCACAAAGACCTGTTGCTTTGTTGCTTGTAGTTGTTACATTCGCATGGAGGGCCTCTACCTGTAGTATGTTTCATTCTTACTGGGAGGGCCTGTATCTATATATTTTTATGATAGCTTTAATTCTGCCCGACAGAATGGCTGTGGAACTCTCACAGTCTCAATGAACTGTGGAGTCCCCCAGGGCTCTATCTTAGGCCCTATTTTCTTCTCCGTTTACATATGTCCTTTTGCAGAGATACTTAAAATTCTCATTTACACTAAAGGCATGCAAATGTATGCACACATGAACAGGCTAAACTGTGATCAAATGATCATGATCCTCAACAAGTGTGATTTCAATGTTTTTGACAATGTCCAATTAGAGGAAATTCCATTCCCAAACCAGTTGTCCAGAATCTTGATGTACTTCGAGACAGTGAGATGAATCTGACTAGTGAATATTGTTGTTTTTGAGCATTTAGCGAGGAAAGTGAGACCAATCCTGTACAGACGTGCACTTGAGAGTGTTATCCATGCTTTCATTAGTTCACACATCGACTATACTTTGGGTCAGTTGTGGCCAGACTGCAGACTTGGCAGAATGCTACATATCGCTTTTTAGCTAACTCTAGATGGAGGTGTCACATCACACCAATTTTAAGCCGACACTTCAAGATACAATATAAAAAAATCTCCATAGGGTGCTGCACTGTCTTATGTTAGCGATATGTTGACAGTGTAGACCCCTGTGCACTCCATGCACTGTGGGTTCATGCTGGGGTGGCAGGGATTTAAGTGTGGCTGGCCCCCAGCTCTGGAAAAGATTCCCATTGGACCTTAGTTACTTCACAGAATTGGTTACAAAACTAATTCAGATCAGATTCATCTGAGCCGACAGGAAAAGGTAAATGTTTTACCCTTGTGTTTGAGTACCGTGCTGTCAGTGCCATGGTCAGCAGTGTTGTTGTAGTGTGGCACTTCTAAAATTTGGATTGAATTGAGTAGTTGAGCTGTGAAAATGAGCCGGTTAAATTTTCATCAGGCGGGATGAAGTGTTTAGTTTTGGATTGTGTGAGCATCAACAATCGGAAATTGTGTTTTTTTTTAATTTTTTTCTCATAGAAATAGACTTTTAACCTAGTTCCTGGTATGTTTCACTGAAGAAGGTGACCACTGTCACAAGTAAACATCAATTAACAGATCTGCCAGATTGTATCACAGAGCCTCGAAGGCACTCGCCACAGTTTAGCAGTTTCTTAATTACTATTTGTCCTCCGGAGGAAAATTGTTTGAATAGCTTCACGTGGTGCGACAAGATCAGTTAATTGCTGCACACGGATGTGTTCTTGGCCTCCTCTGTGAGTGAAGTGAAGCAGCAGGAAATCCCACAAAACTCACTCCATCACTGCATTTTACGCTTCTGAACTCTTGAGACGCCTAAAAAAAGTTTACAAAAAGTGATACCTTTGAAACCTAAATATGTTTTTTTCTGTCAAACAGTTTTTTTTTTTGCAAGAATTTGCATTTAACATTGATTGACACACACAAAAACATAATTACATCCACATTTATGCGCCTTTATACAGTGATACTGACACATTTCCAAATATAGTTTTTAAAAGTACGTTTATTGTAGAAATTAGAAAAAATGTCAAAGAGGGCAGCTATGTTTTCTTCTGGCATGTCTCATCAAATACAGTGTCAATCAGTGCTCATGTGATGTCACTGTTTATCGTTTTTAAGGAGTTATTTTACAGTTAACTTTCTAAAAAGTCTTTTAAAATAAATCATGTGGCATGTTAAACCTGATTGCAAGAATATTGTAATAATGAAAAATGCAGATGTTTTAATTTTGTCACTTTATTTAACTTCAATAATTGAAAAAAAAAGAAAAAAGTTATGTATGTTTTTTTTTTCAAAATGAAAATAGACTTTAAAACATTTTACAATCACTTTACATTTTTTTTGTATTGAATTTAAATATTTGGCATCATTTTCTAAAATCTCAAGTTAGAAAGATGAGTTTAAACCCCCATTTATTTAAAATCAGAAATGACCATTAATCAGTTTTTTTAAATGTTTAAAATACATTTCAAATGCTTTTGAAAATATTTTTTTTGCATTCTTTATTCTTTATTCATCCTTCAATTATTGGATACATATCAAAAAATATAAATTGCAGATGAATTAAGTATAACATTAATACGAAATGCTGAAATCGTGCAACAAATTTCTTAGTTGCTTTCATCAAAAATTAATAAATTGGCAGAAAGATGAGACGAAGTTAGAAACGTCAAGCTCCAAAAAGCTCAAGATGTGACGTGTTTGCAGAAGCCGTGTGTCAGCTTCATATAAAGAGCACATCCAAATTCGTGTCAGTTCTGCTGTCAAACCCCAGGCTTTGAGAAGTACTGATCTCCCATTGGATGATTTCTGTGTTTGTTCATGTAACAACAGCCTCAGCGAGACCCAAAAAGGCAGATCATTTCATCCCATGCTTTTTTCTTTGATGTGAACAAGGTTAAATGCGGCTGCATTGCATTGCAGTTCAGTCTATTATAAAACAAGCATCTGTTGCTTCATTGAACACTTGCTGCCGATACATCAAAGATGCTCTTCAGCAAAGGAAGAGCTTCAAAGACACACAGTCTTCGGGCTTTTATCTCTTTCTCTCTCTCATTCGCACACACTTTCTCTCACTTCTGAGATTCTAGAACCTGGGCCCTTTACAGAGCTTGACCTTAAAAACAGCAGCCTGTGCTGAATGTTAAAGAGTCAAAGTATTTGCCTTTAGAAGCGAATGAACTTCAGTGACATTGCATTCTTAATCCATAGGGTGTAGTATGACATCGACGCACCTTTTAAAGCAATTACAGCTTTAACTCTTGAGGGAAAGCTTTCCGAAACGTTTACGAGGTGTTTATGAGAACTTTTGACCATTCTTTTGACCAACCTTCACACTGTGATTGCACATCTTTTATGCCATTAATAAAATATAAAATAATAAAATATATATTTAAACTTAAAGAGCTGTTCCACCAAATGGGTACCATTTTTGTCCCTGGGACGTATGTAAAGGTAAGCATTAAAATGGTTCATAAATACATTTTATTTCTAAGTGTACTGCATACTATATTCTTATTGCAAATTTAAGCTATAACATTTAAAATAGTAATAAAATCCATATAGATCACTGGAAAATAGCATTTGTCCCCAGTCTCTGGTGCCGCACTTCACCATAAAATATAATGATTGCGATTTTTTAAAAAGAACCATTCGTTTGCATTGATATGTAAAACCATGTATAATGTTTGTTTTTGATTTCATTTATTTACACAAATTCCTATATTTTCTTAGATAAAATATATATATATATTTTAGTCATGGCCCCAACTTTTTTACTCATTTCTGTTACCCAAACCTTTTTTCAGTTTTCAACCAGAGTTTTTCAGCAGGTAGTTGCATCACTTGGATCTTTAGAAGGTCATGGAAAGAGAAAAAGTAAGTTCTCTCAATTTCTTATTTACGTATTTGATGATTTTGAAAAAGACTATCCTGTTACTCAAATTATTTCAGAGATTTAATTTTTAAAGTGTAAAAATGCACATATTTGGCAAAAAACAGAATTTGCAGAATTTTCAGGTTCTATAATCATATGCATCATGTGGCTATTTAGCATGTATTTGCTAATTCTTTGCTAAACACAAGAGTGTTAGTAACAATGGCACCCATTTAAGATTATACAACTAATAAAACATTTAAATATGTTACTTAAGATGGACCAATACACATTTGGAATAAAATAAAAAGTATGTAATTAGAATCTGTTTTTAAAGACTAAGTAATCAAGTAAAAAAAAAAGTTCCAAAGTTGTACATAGTTACGGCAGCAACCACTTGAGCGCTGTAGACACTCTTGCATACTTCAATGCAGTTTAAAACTTCAGAAAGTTCTGTAGGAGCTGAGTATGTAGCACCATCAGCACATCTACTAGTAAAACGTAGGTTTTTGGAGCAAAGTGAGTTCTGAGAGCAGCAGATGGCCCTCATGCAGATGAACTCTGACACATGCACGATCACGCCTTCCCTTCCAGACCCAGTAACACCACCACACTCCCACAACCAGCACCATTAAGACCAAATGCTCTCATCACACAGTCGCAGAAAAAAACAAGTGATAATTATTTGTGAACATTTGCAGTGGCACCACAGGTCCCTCTTGGTTTAGGGCTGGGACAGGAAGCTCTCGTGAGAGGACAGCATGCAGCAGATCGACAGCTTTTCTTTTGATCCTCGTCTTTCCTTTGTCTGACACATGAAATGATTGATAACATTTCTTTTTGTTTTCAGTGCTTGTAATTGATGTTTATTGTCCAACAGTTATGCGTTTTTACATCACGTGTTTTTTTTTTTTTTGCTTGTACCAAACTTGAGCTGCACTGTAAACTTGGATTGGTTCACATCCTTCAAAACTACCATTTTTTTGGCTTTCTTTTCAGGGGTTCGGTTGAACACTTGACTTTGCCGTGCCTTTTTAGTAATTGCCTTGGACAGGATTGGGTCTGAGATGTAGATACCCTTGTAGAGTATTCCGACCAGTTTGGTTTCCTTTTGTTAGACCACTGGCATCCGTCTCACTGTTGGTGACAACACAGCATTTTCCACTGACATGGTACCTTCGGGTTTCGTTTGGTCTTTGCACCCACGCAGTGGATGAATGGTGTTCTCTTTATGTTACAGATTCTTTTATCAAGTATGGGTAGTGTATTTTCGAAATATAGTCTCAAAGAAGGGACAAAAGGAGAACTGGTATAAGTTTTACCTTATATGCTGACCTTTTCGGTTTATCGCTGACCAGCATGCGGGACTTCAGTTGTGGTTCTCCCGAAGTGGTTCTCCTAGTCCAATCATTCAACATATGTTGATGTGAGGTGACGGAATGTCTTTAGTTACCTGCATAACCCATGCAAGGGTTACATATTTAAATCTTTATATACATTAAAACTATTTTATTGTTTTTCTTCATAATTGAACTAAAAGATTTCATTGTAAGTTCACTGTAGCCCCCCCCCTTTTTACCACATTTTGAATACCACAGAACATTTCAGTTTAAGTAGTAAACAATTCTTTGTAAAAAAAAATAGTCAACGTAAACACTTTTTGTGTTTGATGAAATCTTAGAGATTATTGTAGGAACAAATGAAAGTAAAGTTTGAGCAACAACAAAAAAAAAAATAAAATACAGTAGATCCGGTCTATATTTCTGCATAGTTAGAGGTTTATCATCAGTATTCCTGAGCCACAGCATGTCGTTTTGTAAATAAAATGTTTTTTGTTTTTTTTTGTGTGTGTGCTCTCTCTTTAATCCTTTAGAGAAGAGCTGCAATGAAGAAGATTACTGGTTATTTTTGGGCATGTGCACTGTAAACCACAACAAGCTCATATTAATCACAACTTTTGTGCAAAAGACTACCTCAAAATGCTTGACAAACCCTACTTTTAAATGAAAAAAGTACAAAGACAATTAGAATTAGTTTGAGTTTTAAATAACCTTTATTACATCGTTTTAGGGCTTTTTTATTTAAATATAACATTCTACTGAAACTTGAAAAGAAAATTTTTGATTATATGATTATGAAAATATTAAAAATACAACTACATTTTGTACA
Organism: Danionella cerebrum; assembly: GCA_007224835.1. NCBI lineage: Eukaryota > Metazoa > Chordata > Actinopteri > Cypriniformes > Danionidae > Danionella > Danionella cerebrum. The sequence continues at coordinate 887,458 of SRMA01026708.1, read as the reverse complement.
TAATGTAAAATTAGGACTGATTCCTGAAATCAGCGTAAAAAAAAAAAAAAAAAAAACTGTCTAAAACTGAGCACTGGAGACTGTACCGTAAATGGGAACCAGTTGGCGGATGAGTTTTGAATGCATTGCAGATGACAGCACTACTAGATGTAACCTTTCTTTGTGATAATCAGTGTATAACGGAATGTTCTTGATAGAAATGTTTACAGTTCAGTGGAAAAGACTCTTTCATTGGTCCCTCCTTCACTCTCTCTGTTTTATTCGTGGGGTTTTGCAGTATAAGCAATGTGATTTGTCATCTCAATTGCATATTCATAGTGGAGAGGATGAGAGCAGGCAGTGATCCCTAATGCATACATCACAGAGGAGAATTACAGAAGCCATCAGATTTAATGCATTGGAATGATGGAGATCAGAACTCATTATGTCCTGCAATGATCCTGCTACGTACATGAGCACATCTCAGCAGATATTGCTAGATTACACATTTGGACATGGGGAATTGTTATGTGAAACAATGTGAATCAGCTCTGTGGACGCATGTGCATAAACCACAGAATGTTCAGCTTACTGAGATGAAAACACACGGGTGTCAAAATGTGATCACAACAAACCTTTAGTTTCCCATCGTTAATTCTGTAATTACGAAGAGAGCTGTCCGTGGTGCTGGACACTGAATAACCATTCAATTGGCCACAACAAAACCATTCTTCCCAGCCATCCACCCTTCACTCTACTTATAACCCTTGTGACGAATGATACGTTTGGAGTAATGTTTCTTTAAAAGCTATGGTTGGTCAGCCGAAATGTGTTGATGCAACCAGTTTATACTGGAATCTCTGGGGTTTAACAGTGGTATTCATCAATGTCTCATGGTTCAGTTTGTATTCAAGAATCAAGAAAGGGTTTCCCCCGAGTGCTGGTGTTTAAAATGTGATCACAGCAAGCCTTTAGTTTCACCACAGGCCATTCAGGAAGTACGGATACAGAGAGAGCTGTCCATGGTTCTGAACACCTAATCTTTAGCCACGTTTCTGTTCAAACCATCCATTAATGCATCAATACATGCACTTAGGCATCCACCCACACAAAACCCATCTCTCCATCCATCCATCCATGCAGTAAACCACCTAGCAAAATCCAACCATCCATCCACCTAACAACCCATCCACCAAAATCTATCCATCCACCCATGCAGTAAACCACCTAGCAAAATCCAACCATCCATCCATGCAACCACCCGTCCACCTAACCACCCACCCACCAAAATCTATCTATCCATCCATCCATCCACCCATGCAGTAAACCACCTAGCAAAATCCAACCATCCATCCATGCAACCACCCGTCCACCTAACCACCCACCCACCAAAATTTATCTATCCATCCATCCATCCATCCATCCATCCATGCAGTAAAACACCTAGCAAAATCCAACCATCCATCCATGCAACCACCCATCCACCTAACCACCCACCCACCAAAAT
>SRMA01026708.1:795245-876549 GCA_007224835.1 Danionella cerebrum | reverse complement strand
AAAATCCGTCCATCCATCCATCCATCTATCCATCCATCCATCCATCCATCCATGCAGTAAACCACCTAGCAAAATCCATCCCATCCATCCAGCCAGCCACCCAAATTCATCCATCCGTCCGTCCATGTACCTATCACCCACTCGCCAAAATCCGTCCATCCATCCATCCATCTATCCATCCATCCATCCATCCATCCATGCAGTAAACCACCTAGCAAAATCCATCCCATCCATCCATCCAGCCAGCCACCCAAATTCATCCATCCGTCCGTCCATGTACCTATCACCCACTCGCCAAAATCCGTCCATCCATCCATCCATCTATCCATCCATCCATCCATCCATCCATGCAGTAAACCACCTAGCAAAATCCATCCCATCCATCCATCCAGCCAGCCACCCAAATTCATCCATCCGTCCGTCCATGTACCTATCACCCACTCGCCAAAATCCGTTCATCCATCCATCCATAAACCATCCATCCATTCATCACTGTACTGAAAACCTCAAACTCTTTGAATAGACCCACCTTAATCGAATGATTTGGTTTTACAGTGAACACTCTAAAAACACTCTCGGCAATCTACTGCAATAGGCTTTTAAAGCTGAAATCATATTTCCTAGTTTTGAACATTTTAATTGTTTTTCGAAAAAGTCGGCTATCAAAACGTGACCTTTTTGAAGCAAGTTAATCTGCCATCTTAAACTTGAACCTCTCACATCTCTCATGATGGACATTGGCTCACACATGGAGTTTACATACAAAGGTTTGATTACCCTCCCCAGATTCTCATCACATACAGTTTTATATTATTCATATTCTTGTTTCCATTCACAGCTCCAAAGCCAGGCTGCACCTCAATTGCTGAGAGGCTTACAGAGATGCTAGTGTATGAATATAGATACACTGAGGTCACATCAGACCGGTGCACACTTCAACTGAATTTCAATCTTTCCGCTAGTTTGAAGTGCTTCCTTTTTTTTATTTATTTAATTTCTTATGTGCTTTAGGTACTTAGAAGGTGAGGGTTGAAGCAGAAAAATATTGTATGTTATTGATGGATTAGTGAGCGCGCTCTCTGCATAATCTGGCAAAGCAAGCTTCTAATTTCACATCAGAGAAACTTCTAACTCTGAACATTAGATGCAAAAGCCCTTTGAAGCCTGGATGCACCGGTTCTACTTAGACTTTCAGAGCACATCTTAAACAAGAAAAAAAATACAAAAATTTAATCAAAACAAGCGAAAGTGGTATCAAGCAGAATCTGATTCCAGCTTCTTTGAGTAGCAGACTATCTGTTACCGAAGTACATCTACAATCGACAGTGGTCACTGATTGCCAATATTTAAAGCATGTTTGATTTCAAATCACAGCACATTTATTCTCTGATTATATCCGTTTCTGGGCTGGGTTTTAGGCACTGCCATTAAACCTTGAGTATGCGCAGCACAATACTATAAACACAGAAAGAATGTGAATCTCATTTGTGGCTCCACAACTATTGGAAACTCAATTAGACTTTTAAGGGTGACACAAACCCCTTATTTCCACACAGTGTATTATGCAAAACGTGTGCCTAGGAAACTTGAATTCATTGTGTACACTCTACCATAACTCCGCCATGATTTCAACACCTTTGTTTGGGTTTATATTCCTCCACACTCCCCAGAGTTAAGTCGACACACTCAAAACAGTGTATTATTTAAGTTCTCTTTTTTCATGTATAACAACAGTGAAAGCCAAATGTATGATAATTCAAAGATATTGGGTGAAGTGAGGTAGTTGTACACCTTTGAATCAAATACCTAAAATAATCCAGTTTCCTGGTAATGTGTTAAAATGTTCTAAAATTCATACAGAACTCAATTCAACACTCACAGTGTCCATTTTGGTTTGCAGTTTATAACAGTTGGCAGCAATCTTTAGTTTAACAAATCTGTAGTTCACGTGAAGACCATGGACCTGTATTCATGTATCTTTATAGTCAACAATCACGATTGAAATGGTGAAACTATACTTTTGAGCACGAACCTCGCTTCCTGGAAAAAGACAGCTACCATTAAAGATCAGAAGACACTCAATTGTACTTAAGCAACGATTATAAACTGATTTTAAAAAGTTGGTATTTTATCTGTTTTTCACCAGATATCTGAGTAAAATAAATCAATATATAGTTTAAAATTTCTCTGTGGATATCTTATGTACGAAACCATGTCAAATCAATTTTTTTGAAAGCCGCATGTTAAAAAAATGAGTTTTCGTAAAATAGCCTATATGCGTTTTTAATTGCATTGCAGGTTTATTATTGAAGATTTTGGATGCTTTACATTTGAGTGACCCCAAAAAAATCCGGACCTCTACACAGTGAATGATTCTATTTCATAGTTGTTACAGAAATAGCGTTTTGAAATAGTTTTTGTATAAGTGAAAAACGTGTATAATTATGTTTCAAAATGTCAAACAAGAGCATTAGATCGAATGCCATTATCGCTGTGCGCCAACACCAATTCAGCAGAAAGCCAGAATTGGGAAAAATAAATAAAGATTAATGAGACGGAAAAATGGGAAGCATATTTTCTGATTTCCAGAGCTGTCACAGTGCAGAAAAAGCCCTGAGAGTCTATCGGAGAAGAGCCAGCGTTGAGTTTTCACCGTGGAGCGGGAGGCTCATGGGAAAGCAGAACCTGGACGAGATGTCAGACTGCGAGATCTGTGTGTCTGTTTGATAAATGCGACCCAGCTCAATTCTCATGTAGCACTACCTCTCACGCTGCATTGAGATTCTGCTATAGCCTTCGTGAACTAGGTCAGAACACAAAAGGCCACGCAGACGTGGATGTCGGGGCATCTGCAGAGCTAGTTTTTGTGCTTTTTTGTGCAGTTTGAGGACATAAAAGTCCCTCTGGCTGAAACATTAAACCACATTCCCTCCACGTGTTTCCAAATCCGGCCTGATCTGATTTAATCACGTAAAACTACAGTGTATTTATGGATATTACTGTTTACCTCTGCAGATTATCCGTGAATGGACCAGTCTGTTTATTGAGTGATTTCTCTATTTTTTTTTTTTTTCGCTCCCTCAAATACTATTTCCTTTGAGCAGCTCGGTTCAAAGTCTCTCCTCCAGCCATGCCATCTGGACATGTTGTTTATGTAACCCTCTGGACAGACGCACACTCTTAGTCTTAATGTAGGCCAGCTTTCCGTGTCCGCGGAGGCAAGATTAACATTAGAAGTGGACTTGCAGATCTCCGCGCTGTGCTGCCAAGTCGAGGTGTCCACTATGATGTTCTCAAACAGCATCGCATCTGCTTCATGTTGAGAGGGGAATATGAGATGAGGCCTGCAAGCTGCCTGATTGGTGACTGGCTTAACCATCAGACATGTAATCTAACAGTTATTTAGGTGCAGACATTGATGCTGGTTTCATATCCAGTGCATGGGAGAGAATGCTAATGAAAATTCCAAGATAACATCTGGATATGTTGCAGAGTGTCATAGGACTGGTATAGAATGGGGAGCGACAGTTTTCCCAGTAGCTTTTTTGATTGAACACATTTTAAACAATGTCTTTTACTTACATTTTTTCAAACAGTTAAAAACAAAACAAAAAAAACGTAAACATTATGGTAGCATTGTTATTGGTTTTACAGGATTGCACACACGGTGTTGTTCTTTTATTGTTTACAATTGTCTTTACTAATATATTTTTGTTGCTATGTTTGACAATTTTGTTGCTAAATATAAAGGTTAACATTGTCATTTTACTTTATTTAGACACTCATTTCAGTATCTCAACGCAAGAATCACTCTCCCACTCTGTTATCGAACTATGAGTACAAATATTATAGTTTATTTCAAGACCATTAACTGACTCTTAAACTGTCTTTTATACGTTAAATTGGATATTCAAAATAGCATGTTTTACTGTATTCTTGTTTGCTATGTTTTAAAATGGTTTTATTGTTTTGATTCAGCTTCTTTGTGTGCATTTCTAATTTCATCTTCTCAGTGTGGAGTTGGAACAGATTGAGATCTCCTTATGTTTGTGTTGCTGTATATTAATATGTTTTCCATTTATGTGACATGAATGTGATTATTGTACAGACTTGATGGAGGGGATTTATTGTGTGGCACAAGATATTTAAATTATATTTTGAACCCCCCCCCCCTCTCTCTCTCTCTCTCTCTCTGACTCTCTCATCTTTACTATTACATGAACACTGGGTCAGTGTGTATTTAAATAACATTACTTTAACCAGTGATGGACTGGCGACCTGTCCAGGGTGTACCTGTCCAGACCCATGTGACCCCGAAAGGGAATTAGTGGGCAGGAAAATGAATGAAGGTTACTTTAACACTGGTAGAGTATTTGGTCAACTCACATAGTGTTAAATGAAACCCAGGGCAGTGTTTATTCAACTAACAAAGTGTTATTCAAACATTGGGGGAGTATTTATTCAACTAACATGGTGGTAGTGTAACACAGGTGCAGTGTTTATTCAACTTACGTAGTGATACATGAACACTGTGGCAGTACTTCTCCAACTAACATAGTGTTACTTTAACACCGGGGCAGTGTTTATTAAACTCACACAGTGTTACTTTAAAACTGGTGCAGTTTTTATTAAATGAGCACTGTAACAGTGCTCATTCAACTAATATAGTGTTACTTTAACACTGGGGTAGAGTTTATTCAACTCATAATGTTACAAATGCCAGTGCAGTATTTTTTTCAACCAAAGCAGTGTTACTTTAACACTGGTGCAGTGTTTATTTAACTCACACAGTGCTAATGGAACACTGAGACAATACTAAAAATGTTACTTTAAGGGTTTTGAACCCATTGTTAATGTTACATCAATGCATTCATTATTTTATCTTTTATTTCTGCTACATTGATTGCAATGCAGCAGAAGCTCAGTTTGTCAAGCTCCCATTCCAATGTCTACTTACTCATGAACAAGACCCCAAGATGATTCTCGACCCAGCCACTAAACATTGGGCTGCAAACTGCCCAGTGCACACTGGAGAATCAGCAAAAAGCAGAGATGAAATCCTATGATCCTCAAACCAGACTCTCTCCTGCTCCATGCCATACCTGGAGATCATAAAGAAGATGAATAAGGACCAGTGACACTACTTTATAAGACCCAAAATAAATCACTGAGTCTTGTTTGGATTGCAGAGCAAGCAAATCGATACAAATGATTCAGCAGTAACTCTCACAAAACCAAACCTGTAACGTGTGGAGTTTACCCATAAACCCCACCGTACCATTAATGAGCTTCTCTTCTTACTTCGCCTCCAAGGAAGCATTATGATGGCAGAGTCTAAATGTCATACGCTGCTCCTTAGCACAAAGGTCATTGCTGTTGTGTGATGAACTGTTGTTGGTACAATGCAGTGAACAAGCTGCACAGAGCACATTGTATGAGCTCACCTGTAGAAAACACAAATCTCAAACAAACAATGCGGCGCTAAGCTGTGATGAAGAAATCAATGACTTGCAGATTTCTGAAGCTGGTGTTTGGAAGGATTGTACGGACACATACAAGAGACACACTATCATAGACCTCTCATACAGATGCCTCCTCAAGGGGCTCAAAAGCAAACAGAGCATGAGATGAGCAAACAGAGCTCTGAAAGGAGAGTGAACGACTGCAAGGGTAAGATTGAGGATGGATGGATGGAAAGGATGCCCTGCTGTGTTTGTAATACTTCGAAATCACATGATTAATGGTATTATCAAAGGAAAAAGGCTTTCACGATCTGGTTTCTTCTGTGGAAAACAAAAGATGAAATATGTTTAGTCTCAGTTCAGGCACAGTGAGTTTCCACATAATGACTATCAGTGTTTGAATTTACGATTGTATCTTAATTGCTCATAAAGCAGCCATCTTTCACAGAGCATTTCAACGAACACACACGGTGTGTGAAATAAATGGCTTCACAAACAGAGATTAATGCGAGATACTAATGAGTTTGAGGAACAGCTTTTGAAGTGCTTGGTGATCACAGAAGTCTTATACAAAACCAGACCACATTTCCACGAATAATTCAAAAGAGATTTTAAAATGCTGTTGTGGCTTCAAATCTGAAGATGATTGACTTTTTTTTTTTCTTTCATCTTTTCATTTCAAAGCTCCTCTGGCTGACAGTGAGTTTTGGAGTCTCCTATGAGAGACAAGTTCTGGTTTTAAGTGTTGAATCTCTAGTGATTCTCCCGTTAAATAAATTCTGCCTGAAAAGCAACGGGACTTAAAGCAGACCAAACATCTGCATTGCTCATAATCCACACAGAAGCTCAAGGTCTCAGGTGCATTCTTTTTTTGGATGCCAAACAGCTGGCCAGATGAAGAGATCACAGCTTTAGGTTTAACTTCTTATTTCAAGAATGTGCAATTAACACACTACTTACTTCAGGAAATTATTATAAGATCTCAAGAGCTTTTAGGATCTCTTACCACTGGTAAAATATCAAGCACACAATTTACTAATAAAACCAGTAATTTTACTAATCCAGTATTTTACTAATTCACAGAATGTGTGTCATATTCGAGACCATTAAGACTAAATTCTTGCAAATTATTTCAACATACCACACCATTCATCATCACTGCTCATCTATTGAACATTCTTCTTAATATAGTTTTTTAAATGTACTCTACATTGTTCTAATTCAGAATTTAAGGAATATTAAGTGTGCCGCTTAAAAGTTCAGGATATCCCAAGTCCATCACAACCTGACACAAGCAGGAGAAAGAATGTTATGGAGCATCATTAGGATAAACAGACAACCAATTGCCATATTTAGCAGACTTCTTTTTAGAACTGGGGAATTTTAGAACTGGAGCCTTTACCAGAACAGAGAAACGACTGGGTGACATTAAACGGCCATGAGCGTCTTGAATTTTAGATCTCATTTTCCATTTTCAAAACTTGATATAAAAAAAGGGTGTGTACAGATTCACAAAGTGGGTTGGCATGTGGGAATGACCTGGATTGGCCTTTGATAACAAAGATAGAAAGAAAAAAACAGCCGATAAAATGACAAAATTGGGTTGGTTAGCAATGCTCAGGTCCACCATTCTCCAGTTCTCGTAGCTTTCTCGAGGAAAATGCTTGCTACCAATCCACATTTTCGACATGTCAAAAGATTTTACCCTCAATTAAACGTAACAGACAATATTTTGGTCCTAAATAATGTTCATAGTATCTAAATCTCTGAAAATATCATAATGTTTAAATCCTGTGTACTCTTTAAGTTAGCAGACAGCATGAAGGAGCAAGCACGAGGCTCTGAATAGCAGAAACGCTATTTTAATACTAAGAATTCACAGAAAGCGAGGAGTACAGCCTCAGTAGTACAGGACAATTTGAGCAATGTACAGGTGAAAGCAATCGAACACTAACAGGCATTGGGGGAAACATTCAGGGGCGGTTGTAGCCTGTTTGGTGCTCAGGGTCAACATCCCTATAGATTTTTCTTTTTGTAGTAAGTTAAGCATTAGAATAGTGATGCGTGACCTGAACTCGGTGGCATGTATTTAGAAGCTTTTGAAGGTTTTTTTTTTTTTTTAGTGTTTGCAAAAAGAGTTTTTGTGTCTCGAGCTGTAGACAGCAAATCAAATCAAATTGTTTAGTTTTCCTTTTATTAAACACAAAACAAGTTTTTGAGCTTTTTGAAAAGGTTTAGAAGATTATTCCACCAACCAGGGACTGTGGATGAGAATGTTCTGAAGAGAGCTTTTCAGATATTCTACAGAGTACCGTTCAGTCTCAGAATCCAACCGTGTGGCGGCAGCGTTAGGTTGTAAGAGATGATGAAGGTAAGAGCATCTAATATGTTATTGTATGGTAAAATTTGTATGGTAACATTTTTATTTGTTTATAGTCATGAATATTAATAACAATAAATAGAATCCCGTTTTAAGAGTAGAGAGGAGGAGCTGATAAAAAAACCCAAACTCCCAAGTACAAAATAATGTACAGAAAAAAAATAGAAAAATCTAATTTTGTTTCTCAACAGTAAAACTATTATAACACAATTTCATTATTATCCTTAATTATATTACATTTAAGGCACTTTTCTTGCAAATTGCAGCATATGAAGCATTGGAAAACATTTTTTCTTTTGACGTACTCACCAAGTTTACTGGCTGGTTGCTCACCACTTAAAATAATAACTTAACTATAGACAAGTCTAACAGAGCATCAATTAAACACTGTAAACCAATAAGTGATTTTTATTAAAAATAATGTCCACTTTCTCTATTGAAGTGATTAAACAGTATTTTGTGCGCTTTTCAACAGTGAAAGTTCATTCAAAACTAAACATTTTTTTTAAATATATAATTTAATTAAATGTCATTTTTATGACAACCAGTGGTGCATCACTTATATGTAATTTCTCATGTTGCGCTAGAAACCATTTTGTGACTTAGGAGCCCTATGTGAATATATCTCTGCGGGACAAAAAAAGAAAAGCAGTGATTAGTGACATACTGTGCTCTGCTCCTGACACCTCCATACCTCATACTGGTTCCACAAATGCTCAAAGCGCATCACCACACGAGCCAACCTCCTCCTGAGCTCGCATGGCTCTTCATGTAACGTCAAGAAGTTTCTCCAAAAATAGTTTTGTGGAAGGCCACTTTTGGAACAGCGATGCATATGAAGAAATCGGTTCAGCTCACACTTTTGTATTCTGCATAGATAAAGCCTTGCATTACATACAATCATTTCAACAAGCAAACGAAACCCTCAACAAGTTTCTCATAAGCCATTTTATTTCATTATTATATTCTTTTTTATGACATCCACCAATCTCTTGTCCTTTCTTGCAAACTCTAGGTATAGAATCACAGGGTTTAACCTGTAGAGGTTGTAATTTCGAGTCTTCATTTCACCTGAAGCCTGTTTTTGGGCCGTGGGAGGAGACCTGAGAAATTAAAAAATCCCAATCAACCTTGGGATATTGTGAATGCATTTAAAATTTCATATTATACATCTATGTAGAGTGTGTGTTGTTTCAATTTTGTATTTCAAACTAAATTTCAATCTAATCATCATTTCCTGTTTTGTAGGTTGTGGTCCCCTAAATAAGTAGCACTGTCTGAAATTGCAGTTTAAAACAGCAAAAAATGGTTTATTCCATGTCGCCACTAGGTTGCACTATAACTGACACTGTAGGTTGCTATATATCCTATTTATGGTAAAATTACAACTTTTGACAGTCGCCGTGCTGACATAGTTTAACAAAGTCAAAAAAGCTCACAATTGAACAGTCAGATAAGACTGATGAAGTTTGGAGATGACCAGATCCAATCCATAGGAGGAGTATGCCATGACTGAAAGTCACCATTTGGAAACGCAGTCCATATGGTACCCTACACACGTGTGCTGAATTTAATTTGCTTTCAACAAACTGCAGCGCACCATAAACTGTAATGTGTTAGTTGGCAGAAAACAGACATTTTGACACACCCACTTTTCAAAAACGAAAATTCATACGTGAATTTTGTGTGAAATTTGGTTTGACTTTTTGAGCACATTTAAATCCTCAAAAAAGCTCAGAAAGCAGCGAAATACTCCGAGTATTTTCAATATGTTTCGGTGCTTGAGCCCTAAATACACTTGAAAATGTGCATCCTAATAAAATTTATTTCATGTCCCAATGCAATTTTGCGAAGCAATAATTCTGTAACTTGAAAATCATTAGTCTTAAAACTTTTTTCCAAGGTTGATCTTTGTCATATACAGAACACTAGTGATTTCTGTTCGCATTTGTCGAAACACAATTTTTTATTAAAATATAGTAAAATTCTATAATATTCTAATTCTAAATATGTCTAAAAATCTAAATGAATTCCCTGTTCACGTTTTGTCGCGGTGTTTACTCACGTTTGCGCACATTTTTATTTGTAATGTTGCATACATGTTGTGCAATATTTATTGTAGTCCCCATAGTGTTGCCATGCTTTTACATTTACAAAAGACAAGTTTCTGGTTTTGTAACCAAACAGATTAAGGAAAATTATTTTATTTTCTGATATCATTTCAGTACTGTGCTATTTTCCAGAGTGGTCTGAATCCAATTTTTCAGAAGTAGGTATTATATGGCATAATTAATAACCATGTTAGATCAGCGGTGTATTTGTTTGCCCTCTGTGATCTCTGGCCTCAGATTCCATTAGCTGCTTGTTTTTCTGGAGGGAGGTCTGCATTGCTGGACTAAATGAATGCAATATATCATTATCTAGTGAAGCACAGACCACATTTCCCTGCTGTGTTTTGCATCGTACCATAGTCAAATATTTTTGGCAGAATGTGTGATTACTTCCTCCCTAAATCCAGCTTGACATCTGTGGGCAGAGGTTCAGTGAGTTGATTTCCATCTGTTATGTAGACAGAGCACAGACAGTTGTATAACAATAAAGAAAAAAGATTATTTAAATTCTTAGGATTGTAAATTTTTTTGTGGTATAACTCGTACAGTGTTTAAATAAATTTAGGTTTTTAATCATTTATACTTTTTTTCACATGTTCAAAGTTTTTTTTACTTTTGTACTGTCTTGGATGTCCTATTATATGGATTATAGCGATTGTTGATTAGAAACCAATACACATTTTTTAGGTCATTCCCCCAGGATCTAAGTGGGCGGGTGTCTCACTTGCTTACCATCAACACCTCTCTCTTACTGAATAGCAGTTTGAATATAAGGACTCCCACAAGCAATTTTGTAGTAATATGAATACAGCGCATAAGAAAGTGTAACCTGCATATGTTCGAGTAAAGTGTGCATGGCGAGCGATGAAAAGAAAGAAAAGAACAGAGAGAAAGAAACAACATTATTTGGCATCTGAATCTGACTCTATTCAGCACGACGGCTCCAGGTTTTCTGACCAAGTTTTGAGCGACACCAGCGTCTCTTTTTTAAAAAACTAAAATGAAGATGAAAAACAGATATTCTCTTCCAAACACTGGCTCACTCATTTTACTCTTATTATGTTTTCCCATTATGCCTTGTTCCAAATAAGGACATAAAGACACACTGCCACCACCATGTTTCACTGTAGACACCATGCATTTTTCCTTGAATCCAAACCTTTACAACACCATACAGGTTTAAACCCATTAGTTCCAAAAACAGTGATCTTTGTCTCATGACTGCAGAGCATAGAGTACCAGGAGTCTTCATCTTCTTCAGCATGGGGCCTAGCAAATACTAGCTATGCTTTCAAGGTACAAGGGCTTTAGAGGAGGCTTGCTTCATGGACAATGCCACTCCTCTGCAGTGTGCTCCGTATGATGTCACAGGAAACGATCACTCCAGTTTGACCTTCTACTGTTTTAGCAAATTGCAGTTAACTTGCATGGACACTTCTCTGACCCTTCTCATCTGAAGATGCTTCTGTTGAGATGTTAACTTCTGTGGAGGGCCTGGACGTGTCGGTAAGATGTTACACTTCCATCTTTCTTCAAAATTAAACAAGCATTGCTGATTGTCTTGTAGCCCTCAGTGTAAAGAAATTATTTACTATCACAGATTTTATGACATTTTTTCTTCCATGGGGAGCCATTGCTGACAGCAGGAAATGGGAAGGGCTTTTCTTTGTTAAGTAATGCCTTTTTATAGTCACCTGTCTGCTAGACACCTCTTAAATGAATCATTAGTCTCACATGTGTTCTTGTAGTCTTATGTGTATTTTTTGCAGCATGGGATTGAATGAATTTGTAAGGAAAATCCCTTTTTTTGTGTGTGTGCAAATCAACAAATCTTGTTTGCAATCAATGGCAAATTGTAGTAGTACCTCATAGAAAATGTTGATTTTGAAAGGAAACTAAAGGGTTTCTGAGAAATGTAGCAGGGTGTACTCATTTATGCTGAGCGCTGTATATAAAACATTTACAAAATTAAATATAAATATGTATTTTCTTAAAAGTCAATTGCTTAATTTTACAAGTCTCAAATTAATCTACTCTCATAAAAACCCATAACAATTTATTTTGGTTTTTCACATATGACTATGGGATTAAGCATTTTCCAAAATGTAATAAATGGTCAACTTTTCAGTCAGGCTGCCTTGAATAAAGTGTTATATTGTCATTTTGATATTGTTTGCATTCATGAAAGCAAAGACGGAACAAATATAGGTTTAAACTCTTCGTGTGTCTGACATAACACCGCTCTCACTCTTCCCGGAGAGCACTGGAACACTCAGGGCGTCTGACTGAGGCAAACATCTCCAGCTGGGCTCGCTGCTGATTACAGCTTCACGATTGACAACATTTACACATGTGCTTGCTCTGCGCCAAACACTCGCTCGCCGAGAAACTCTCCGGGGATTCACACGGGTTGCCCCTTTCCGTGTAGTTTTTACGTTCTCTTAAAACAAACGGATGAAAGAAGTACCTGACAAGAACGCGGAAAAGAGAGCAAACGTTGCGACGTGACCGAGAAATAAACTTCTCGAGAAGAGGACGACAATGTGCTCGTGAGAAGCATTCTTAACAGGTACCCGCTCTTGACATTTATAATTCTTCAAACTGTTTTGTTGCATTCGTTTACAAACCGCTGTCTGTGATGTCGAAGGTGTTTGAGTGTGTTATATCTGCAGTAGTGGTCTTCGAACGCTAACTAAAGGTAATGCTGCAGTGAAAACACGGGACGCAATGACACAAACAGTACTTTTTACTAGTGTTCTTCATTATTTAGCTATATCTGTTTGTTGGCTTTCTAGAGGAATGCTGAAAGAGAGAAGGTAGTAATGAACTTGGGAAGTCTATCTTGTTGATCCCAGTTGTGAATGCTATGCAAATTATGCATCATGTATGCATCATTATGTAAACAAACCACTGCTGGTTTTTATTTTAATTCATTATTATGAAGATCTGAACATTAAGATATCAAATATCTTGTCTGGTTGAACATTTTCAGTCTAGTATCAAGTGTGTCCACTTTAAATTGATTTAGTTGGAGAACAGATGCTTTAAGAGCTCTGTTTGCTTCTGTGTTTAAAGCTCTGGTCAGTAAAAGCTTCATTCATCACCCTTGACACATCCATCATGTTTAGCCTCTGATGGGAAAGTGCTGCTTCTTAAAGGGATAGATCACATAAAAAGTGTCTGATGAATACACACTTCAAAGTCACTCGATTTCTTTTCTACACAAACTGAGAATGCTGTGACCACTAAAAAGATATATATTCACCTAATGTTTATTCTAATTAAAATTAAAATGGGTCAGTATTGATACAACATGAGGATTTGTAAAGAGGTATTGTATCGAATGTCCCAGTTATATTCAAAGAAACGTGTTTTCTTCCTGAAAAATAAATAAATCTCATTTAATTTTAAAAACATTTTTTTGTATTTACCCCAAAAGTTACAAATGAATTCCATCAATGTACAATTATATCGTTCACATTCATCAAAGTGAAGTGAAAGTGTAGGTGATTTATACTTAAGGCAAATCCCAAACTTGCACCCACACTTTATTGATCTAGCTTGTTTAAAAGGGAGACCACAATCACCTTGCTCTATTTTCCAAATGACATTCAACTCCTTTATTCATTTGCAGTTTTAAAACAATGTTTTTGTGAAATATTATGAATGTGGTTCTTTCTCTACTTCAGTGCATCATTGTTGGATTTGCTTAATTTGTGATTGCTTCAATGGATTTGTTACATTCTACGGGAAATAAGGCCTGAAAGAACAGGATTATACAGCCAATATCAGGCTTTGGAAAAAAAAATACAGGACAATGATTAGCAATGGTGGGCAGTTTTCAAAAAGGTTTTAAATTGCTATTTTTTTTTTTAGTTTTGGAACCAAACTCTTAATTTATTTAATACAAATAGCACTCATTAACAATATAACTCCTGCATTGTGCTCAATTAAATATGTATTATTAGTTTTGTGAAATGAAGTATGTGCAGGAAGAAAATTTCCTGTATTTCCAGGGGCTACATTCACAGAAAAAAACAAAACAAAACTTGAATATTTAATATGGTAGATATTGCTCCAAAAATACGCTAGTCAAAATATAATAAACGTACAATTGCTCACCATTAATGAGCAACGTTTGCAGAAAAAAAGCGTTAAATCATAAAAGACATCAATGATAATCCGTCATTGATTGACCCCATAACGGCAGGCTATACCACTTAAAACTTAAAATCACATTTCCTTCTTTATTTTCTTTTCTTCACAGCAGGAAAGTGTAGGTTTTTGTGTGACATGTATTGAAATTAAGAGAAAACTGTAGTATAAATGTGACGAGTCAGCAGGGTGAAATCTCATGCTGTTTCTGTTTGACAGCGATGAGCCTGGAGCTTGGCAGCCAATCAGAACAGGGGATTTCCGTTTAAACACAAACAGTGCACAGCAAGCTTCAAGCTTTGTGTTTCCCTTAATTTTGAGGATTAGTCTGGTTTCTATGAAGCTTTTAATGCTTAGTTGCAAAAAATAGGGGTTAAAATTATTGGAACTGTTTATAGAGGTTCTCTGCATCATCCGGATATTTTTTATTTTTTCTGATTTTCAATATTGTTCATAAAGGACAAATGGACTCAGATCTAAAAATCATCCTTGAAATGATTTATTCTTAAATAAAGGAATGAATACTTTACAATTGTGTAACACAATATGTATCAATGTAAGACTTCTTGCTCTTTGTATCTGCCTTTACATTTACCTTTTTATGGTGTAGCACAGGGGTGTCAAACTTATTTTCACAGAGGGCCACATTTAGCATAATGGCTGTCCTCAAAGGGTCAGATCTAACTTATAAATGTAAAACAATGTAATCGAATGTAATGTAAAATAAATGTAACTACTCCTTAATGTTAAATAACTCATTATTTATAACTTATTCAGTTGCATAACAATTGTATGCTTGTTGTTCTAATATAAATCCTTTTGATTTTTGTCAGCTTATGAAAATCCACATAACTCCATTAATGAAGGCTCAAACTGTCCAAGTGAATAAAGAAAAATAGCATTTTTGTAATTTGTTTAGCAAAAAAAAAACCTCACAGACGGAAGATGATGCATATTGATCATCATCTTTTATCATCAGGCTCAAGAAACAGATCACAGATAAACTATTAGCTCCGCCCATTTCACATCTTGAAATTTATTTTAGGGTGAGAATTCGGGTTTGTAACGTGAGAGATCACTCAAATGCGGGAGTCTTACGTTCAATGTGTGAGAGTTGGCAGCTCTGTAGTTTCACTCGTGGTTATGGATGCGGAAGCACTGTTGTGGTTACCATAGGCATTGTGAGAAATGTATTTTTTTTTGTTTTCGTTTTTTTTATTTTAAGACACTCAAAACTTTTAAGCTCTTGTGGGCTACATTAGATTACATGGCGGCCCACATCTGGCCCGCGGGCCTTGAGTTTGAAACATGTGGTGTATCAGATCAAATACAAAACAAGCAGATTTTAAGACTTTCTGGCCATTCTTCCAAAGAAGATTATCCTGTAGCAATAGAAGGTGCTTATCCACTCCATATTCACAACAGAAAGTAGCTTAGTGTCAGTTTCCTGGCATTTATTTTAAAGAGATTCTTACCTCTCATAAGATATTCATGCATAATAGGGTCTTCATTTACCCATGTCAGGTATTGTCACAAAACTGTGGCAAATGACATTTATAAAAGAAAAAGTGTTTGGCAGCTGAAAGGAGAACACTACTGCATTATGGTTGTAGGGAGTCTTTCAGGAGCTGGCTTTACACAGTTCGAGTGAAGGGAATAATGAATGGTTCAGCACACCATGTGACTTTGGACATCATCCGGCTCCTGGGTTTGTAGGAACAGTTTAAGGATGACCCCTTCCTCCTTTGCTCTAGTGTAAAAAGCAAAAGGGTTTTAAAGATGGGATTGAGAGAGATTTTTTTTTTAGGAAAACTTGGCACAGAGCACCTTATCCCAATAGAACTCGTTTGAGATTAATTAGAGCAAAGAGGAAGGCTTTCGTGTCCAAAACCAAATTCTGGTAAAAAATACTTCTAAACCTTGTAAAAAGCCATCCCAGAAGAGTTGAAGCTGCTATAGCTGTAATGGGGGGTTGATGCCATGTATAAATTAATAGTTTAAGAAGGGCTGTGGCCTAGGCTGCTCATGTTTTCACCACTGTGACGTGTATCGTATATATTTATGATTTTTTTTTTTATGATTAGACTTCGTTCATATGTACTTTAAAACTAGAACAGTGTCTGAGTTTTTCATCATTGAAAGGGGATGGATGTGACAATTCATAAATGTGGAAGATGTAGTTTAAAGCAGTAAAATAAGTGGATCGGTGTGGACTGAAGGATTCATTTCAATGCACAGGATCAAACGAGATGTCTTTTCATGACAAAGAATTTTATTCCAAGGTTCTCTTGGCTCTGGTCAGAAATGAACTGCAACAAAGCCACACAAGCACCTACAAATGCATTTGTGGCCACATTTAAAAGATTAATTGGTTGTGGTGTTGTGTCCCCTTCTGCACATACTGTTCTCTTCAGGGGCTAGCTGCAGGATTCTGGATAAAATGAGGATCAAGTTTTGTGTGTCGTGGAATAAAGATCTGTAGAACTTTTTTGTTATTTATAAATTAACAAAATTGAATGGTTGGAAATGAAGAATTTTTAGTTGCTTTATTTTCCAACCCACTTATTCCCTTTTGGGCTCACTGGGGTCTGCCGGTGTCTATCTCCAGTTCACATCAGCGGTACACCCTGAACTGGTCACCAGTCAGTCCATCGCAGGTTACTCATGCAAACACAAATAATATAAACCAACCCCCATGTCACTATGATTTTCCTTAGTTGAGATAGTGATATGCCAAATTGGTTGCTATGGTAAATTGTCAGGATGTTATCGAGGGGTCAGTGACTGAATATAATGCTCCCTTTGTCACTATAAGCTAAATAAATCAACCCAGATGTCGTTATTATTTACCAAAGCTGAGAGCTGTGATGGAAATATTTGGTTGCTAGGGTAAGCTGTTTTGGTTGTCAGGGAGCCATCAGTGATGTCGTAAAAAAGTTTTCATTTGTTAATATGATTAGCATGAACAAACCACTATATCTCTTTGATGGTTTATCTTGAAGACATTTTATAGTCGTTTTCCCAATAATTTTAGAGGTAAATAATTGGTAAATGTGCCTACACATGGATCCTGTAGCCATGAGTGTCTAGTTTATTTTTGTTATGAGGGACTTAAGTGGAATACGAACCACACCCATGCACACAACACGGCACTGCTTTCAATTGCATGCGCCGTGCATCTACTTCACCCCGTCTGTGTATGAAACAACAAACACCTTACCATGTCTGAATCGAAAAAACGTAACTTTTAAGTTTATAGATGACGGCAATATGTTTGTCACTTGTTGAGTAAGCATTGAGCTGCAGAGGGAGTCCCTACCGCCTCATGCTCTTCAGACACTTTATTCAAACAGTCTGCACCAACCCACCTGGGAGCCACATGCACCCTTTAAAGTGAACAGCTTACTTCCAATTACAATCCATGAGTGTGGGTGAGTTGTGTAAACACATATCCGTCGAGGGAAGTGAGTATGGCTGCTTTTATTAAGAGTATTGCTCTGGCATTCCAAGGTCTTAGAGATCCAGCCGGCTATTCCCGGTGCTCTGCAGATTAGAGGATTAAAAGCTATAGCAATATCCATAATGCAGCAGCAATCACTGGTTGGAAATACTGAGTTTGTTTGTCTCGTTTGCACTACGAGATGATTTAATGATCAGCTGATGGCCTGTGAGCACTGACCAAAGTGACCCCTTTGAGGTATTTTTGCTTTCGGTGACTGACCCACTTGTTTTTCTGATCCCGTTGTGTTATTTGAAAATAAAACTAACCACTGTCAGTGCTCCCTGGTATTAAAATCTGGTATTAAATTGGCAGAAAAGCTTAAAACATACAGTTCCTGGTTTAAGCACTAGCTACAAAATTTTGTAAAAATTAAAAAAAAGAAAAAATCTGTAAAAAGAAAATCTTCCTTTTGGTTAAATAGTGTTTCTCCCAAAGGTTGTGAGTAAAGGGGTGTACAAGGTGTAGGACCATTTAGGGTCTAACCTCTTAACGCTTTTTTAAAGTTGGCACGATTCCGGTTAGTTGGCTTGTAAATCATAAAACCTTTAGGGTTAATTTTTAAAGCATTTATTATAACTGGTAAATGGTTTGTGACTTAAGAGTGGCTTACATTTCTAAGCCGATGGAATGATTGCTTTTTGAATTTGCATTGTTTATAAGAAGAACGACAAACAAGAGAAAACCCCTCAGAGAAAAAGAATATATTATATTTCTGTTTTTAGATGATATTTCTGTTTTTACTTTTAAAATCCCTTTGCTCGATTGATCACTATTTTGTTGTAGTGTTCAAATCCAGTGAACATTATTTTGCCAATTAACAAAATATTTAAGCTAACGGGTCGAGATCCCTCTACATGTATATAATTTTATATATTTAAGTGTTTTTTTTTTTTCCATGGTTACCTGTTTGATTTCAGCAGACTTGTCTTATCCTTGTAACTAGTGCTGCTCATCTCAGGAGGTTCATAATTATACTTTAAACAGCAGCTAACTTCCTTTGAGCTAATGGAATGTCGTCTATTTTAATAAAAGCGTGTAATAATTTATTCATGAATGCAGTACATTGAAAATATCTTCTGAAAAGACTTGATTTCCTCTTTTTCTTGCTCTTGGTCATGAAGAAACCATTGAAATCTAATTTTAAAAAGTCGAGCTGCTAAAAATCAGTGGTATGTAATACCTCACCAGTCAGAAAGAGAATTAAGTTATGGTTCATTGTTCTCCTTTTTCCTTTTGCTTCATGTTCGTTTGATTGACTTTTGTTCTCATTTGTTTCTTTTTCAATGATGTAAATGTCTTTAAATTGTCTTACATTCAAGCTGATGACAGACATACTGAAATCCATTGAATCCTACAATAAACTAGCACCTTATTATCATGATGATAGAAGTCGATGTGGTTTGTTTGGATGCAAAATAGTATTGATTAAACAGTGAATGAGGAAATCACCTCATTCTTCGCCGATTCTTTTTTTGTTAATAGTGTTATTTGCAGGATGTCATTAATTCTCTGTTTACAGTCTAATAAAAAATAGAAAGAACATTCTACAAAGATTTTTCTTAATTTATTTTTGAGACATTTTTATTAATAGTTTTAACTTTGACCTGGTTCCTCAACCTTCAAAAGCTTCAAGGGGTTTAGTGTATCATTTTGATTGTTTCTACTTTCAATTAATATTTGATTTAAACATTTTCAAACACTTTCAAAATCTCTGAGAAATGCAGAATGCTCTAACATTTAAACACATTTTAATTAATCTCTTTTCAATATGGACATAAAAATAAATCCATACTTTCTATAGACTTTGCTGCTTGATTTTGGTATCTTTTATGATATCGTTTTTGTGTTAATCGATTATGATGCACGTTGCAAATGATGCTCAGCTTACAGCCTTCTCCAAGTTTGAATGCAAACTTCCATGAAAAATGCTGCTTTGTAATCACACACGCCAACCCATAATGCCACGTGGAAGTGAGGTGGTATCTTCATCTGTTTTTAGTTTGGAGTTGGTCTCACCACACTGAACCACTCTGGAGTGCGTTTGAAACTCAATTCGCATCTCCTCAAACAGGTCTCGGACCAAGTCTTTAAGTTCACTTTGGGTCTAATTTATAGTTTAGTGGTTGCTTTCTCACCTGTGCAAACAAACCAAACTAAAAGGGAAACAAACTCTAGTTTAATCTAAATAAGTCACTCAATCTCATGTTTCTCTTCATGTTTCTTTCCATATTTCCAAAAACATGTCAGGTCAATTGTTTACTCTAAATTCACCCAAATTCTCAAAACTATGATTTAAAAGGTTGTTAAAGCCATATGTTTTACAGTTTATTGATCACAAAAATAATTAATATAAAAACGGAACACAAAAGACCCTCGTTGAGAAAACCTAAACAACATAAGACTTCTCCAAAGGAAGAGGAATAAATTAAACTAAATGAACAAATGACCAGGCTTTGTTCACGAACTCACTATAGTCACACAGCCCCGTGCCAAGCTCTTGTTGGCATGGGAATTTATGTTTATATTCACATGGTCATGTGATTAGAGTTCCATCATATGATTCTTTCATACCGTTTCCCTGCTGTCTGGCTTCCTATTTAGTTTCATTACTCTACAGATGTTTCGTGTTATCCTGTATGTATGTAAATCACTTTAGCAGCTCTAGTTTTTAATGAAAATAACAATGCACCCAAAGATGATACTCAAATATTTTAAAACTAGAAATGATCAGAATTATGTTTATGTTTCTTGTTGTCATGTTGACAACATTTAAAAAATGGTTTTAAATGTCACTAGGACAAGCTAACATTAGAGTTTGTGTGCAAACTTTAGGTGTTTTTATGAGTTTATTTTTATTTGCATCAATTTAATAGACATTTGTATGTGAACCTCTCATCTGATCTCTCTGTGCCATGTGAAAGAAGTAGGTCAGATACTTTTGTTTTATTTACATAATAGGGGTGTAATGGTACGCTAAAATCGTATTCGGTTCGGTACAGTGTCTTGGAGAGCTCGGTTCGGTTCATTCGGTTCGGTACAAAACAATAAGAACTTACATAATCTTTATTTTGAAAAGCTGCCAATACACAATAGAATTCTTGCATAAAATAAATAAAAGTGACACATTTGGGTGATATTTTAAATAAATTGCACTCTTTATAAAGAAAAGCACATTTTTTTTAAATAAAAAATTAAATACTGCAACTAGTTAGGATAGATAGGATAGATTAACCTATCCACATTTTCTGAAGAGAGCATAGATCTGGTTGCAGTGACTACCTACAGCAGTAAAAAATATTAGATGTGTTGCCTGCCCGATCTCCGTGGAACAATGTCGGCATACAACTTTAAATTCATCCACTCGTCTATCCCCGTTATGTATTTTAACAGAGAAGTCAAAGTGTTCTCAAACAGGAGACCGTCTTTAAGCTCTGGCTTCTCTTTCGCTGTGTCCATTTCTCACAGCTACTCGTGCACCGCTACTGTGTTTCACTCAATAGCGTCCGTGCGGAAACTCGCCTAGGAACATAGTTCCGCTGCTCTTAATATTGCGCTAATAATACATTTATATAATTTAATAAAAATACCGAATACCGAAACGGTACGCAAGTGTACCGAACTGAACAGGCCGTACCGAAACGGTTCAATACATCCCCGTGAACCGTTACACCCCTAATACATAATTGTAGCATTTCGATTCGATTGCTTGTATATTAATTGTGCAGCAGTAACGGTGTTCTCTTCAAAGAAGTTTCAGAGCCTTAGGTAAATGTGTTCTATACTAAAGAACTGACTGACTGTAAATATCATGCCATACTGAATATTGACTTTACATGATGTACTTAAAATCTGATCAAGATTAGCTGTTTTTCTTTCTTTTGTTTTTGAAAATCCTCCTATCTGTTACTGTCTAAGATTTAGGTTTTTCTAACTGCACTGGCCCTGCCACTGCTCCCATGTCAAAAGACAGCCATTGTTTAGGTTTCAGCTCTCCCCCAGACTCCCTGAACCTATTCTCAGTCTATTTACCCCTGGCCTGTGCTGCCTGCTGGACCGCACCGGTGTGTTGTGCTTGTGCAGCCATCACCGCTAATGGCCCTGTCTACTAAGTGAGCTTGCTTTTCTGAGGCATTTTCTTGCTGTTTGATATTCATGATCTTGGGGCAAAGAGTTTATATTTATTATACGCACAAGCAGAGAGATCTGTGCTTCATGGAGGATAACATCAAGTGAGTAGTTTTTCAAAGCGGTAAAACATCTGGTGTTAAGTGTGTTTTGCAAAAAAGGTCCTCAAAAGGCACATTTTAAAGCTGAGAGCCCTGTTCAGAGTAATATGATTATGAAAGTGTGAATTGTGGTCGACTGTTTGTTATTTTCAGCAAAGTATAGCCATCATGCAACAAGCCCCACCCACTAATGTTGCTGCACCTGCCTCCAGGCAGAAGAGCAAATGAGTCTTTTTCAGCAGCTTCCTTATTTAAATATTTTTGCTTTTTGTGCTTTAAAAATCACAGTGTTGTTTAATTAAACTGTAATTTTTGTTCTTTGGAAGCAATAGAATGTGGTTTGTTTCATCAGCTTCTCTAATGGCATCTCATGGCTTTTCACAAGAACAAATTATTAATTTACGTCTAATAAATCACCACATAAATAAAGAACAAGAAAACTTTCACGCCTCACTTGATGAACTATGTTTCAGTGAGGGGCTTTAATGAGTTTTAGCATTTCAGGGGGTAAAAGATTTCGAGAGTTGAGTTCCTAATTGAAAACTCCTTTTTTTTCTCTTTAAAAGAGTAGGTCGGGAGAGCAGCTGGTGTTGGGCTGGGTCTGGCTCTCTTGCCAGCTTGCTGCCACTGAAATGGAGAATTATTGTAAAACAGAAGGGATGAAGAAGCACTTGCCAGAGGGTGATCAGATCATGGCTTCTGTTTTTGCCTGGCTGCTTCAGAAGTCTGAAACTTTTCGAGCTGAAACCCCAGATGGCACGTAGGACCTTTAGTGATCTGTCAAGCCACTTACCGCTCCCAGAACAAGACTCACAAGTGCTCTATAGCCTTCTTAACACTCTAGTCTAGACTCTGTGTTGGATAGCGACGGAGAGTTCTGTAGTAAATCGTACCATGAACATAAATTAAAATGGAAAATTGTTACAACCAAACATATTTTAGATCCCCATGTTGGCCTAAGGCTATTAATTTAGTTTTTATCTTTTGCATAGATTATTGGCCAAATGAGGGAAGGTATAGTTGCACCCTCCATTGTTATCTGTGTTTATCTATGCTGCAGTTTGTAGTCTGTTCTAAGTGTGCCGGTTATATCATCAGAAGGTTTGTTTCTTTTCAGTTATTCTTATCCGAGACAAACAGGGCTTGAACTTAAGGCCTACATGAATATGCAAAACACAGCCAATCAGAGAGCAGAGCTTGACCATTTGTTTACACGCACAGACTAATATTGCAGAGAAAGGGGTTGATAATCCAAAGAATTTACATAACTATTGTATTTTAATGTAAAAATGCCAATATTATCCAGCCTTGTGTAGTAGAGGAGGGTGCGGTGGACATATACATCCCTCCTTACTTTCTCTTTTACCTTATTCTCTTCTTTTACTCCACTTACCTATCAATTGAAAGACATCAATAAAATTATCCAAATTTAAATCTAAGTATTTAAAACACTCAAAAAAGTTTGTTTCCCCTGGACTAAAATACTCTTGGTCCTGTCATTTTTTTATAACTGTATTTTTGTTTTCAGACATGTGAATGAACGCATACAAAATGGATGTTTTATGTTTGCGTGTAGAATTCTGGTTCCTTGTCAAACCCTGATTGATTTATGTAGGTATTTTTAGTCCTTAAACACACTTATTTAAGTAACTCTTGGTATAAATGTAATCCCATATTTCCAAAAGTCTAGAAGATGTTGAATCTTTCATTTAACAGTATGAGGCTAATGCCCCACACAGTAATAGATTCATAACACAGATGTTGCTTTGTGTGGAGCATTTCATGCTGTGTGTGTTTACGCTAATGTGTGCTTCGTTTAGGAATCATTTCTGTGTGAATATAATGAAGATGTCCACTATACAAAAGAAACATCCAGTTTCACTGCAATCTACTTCTTTTAACATTAATATATTTTTGTTGGTAAAAGCCCCCTTTCTTATTTAGTTTCTCCTTGTAGATTTTTCTTTATTTTTAGAAGTGTACAGGCTGTGACACATCAAGGTGACTTCATTAAAGTAGCAAAAGACTAAAGTTGAATGCGTTGGTGGATTGCAGCCAAAACCCTGCTCTTTAACACACGGAAAAAGCTACAGGCGACTACAAATGAGCAAATTATTTCTGAGCTTCTTCTTTCACCACTATTAAACACGGATTGTGGAGATACAAAAGTGAAAAGTAAATGAATACACACGGATGAGCTTTAGCCATTAAATGTATACATTCAGCCTAAAACTTTTACTTTACTGGTAAATTTAAAAAACGATTAAAGTATATGATCCCAGATCTAGTAACTTTAGCTCAATTTGAAAGCCAGGTTGGGTAATGGAGAGACTAAGTCGTTTTTTTCAGCATGGCCGACTACTGCATTTAAATAACCATAATTTCCAACACATTAAAATGGCTGACTGCTTCATTACTTGAGCAGAATCTGATCTCTTCAATTGGATTTTCTCACTTCTCTCCAGGGCAAGCTTCCAAATAATGTCGGGGTTGGCTATCTTTCTTTTGTTCCTATTTATTTTGCACTTTCTCTTGCTTTAGGAGTCTCATTCCACCTTTTACCTCACTCCGCAAATGTAATTATGACAGTTAAATGAATGACGCTGGCTAGTGTAAGTGTTTCAGTAATTGGTTGTAAGCGGATAAATCTGAGATGGATTCTACTTGCTTTGAGCCAAAGGAGGATGAAAGGATATGATGCACATTTGTCACACTGTGGGAGGCATTTCATAGTGAGAAAAGGGAGTCTACAATTAATTAGGGCATCACCTGTTTTTCATATCCAGAATCCACCAGCTGAATATTGGCTGCAATTCTGCTTTATTTTTTTTTTAAAGTCCATCAATGCTGTTCTACCATTGTAGCTCATCAGCTTCAAAGTTTGGTGTGTTTTTGGCCTTTTGTGTTGGTTCCAACCCTAAAGATGTGTGCGCAACAAGAATTTTTAATCCATAACCATTTCGTTTTTATTTAGGAAAATGCATACCATATTGGAGAAGTCAATAATGTGATGTTTAATAAAGGAAATAATGTGATGTTGAGAACTGTTCACATGAGACAATTTTTTTTAAATGCAATATGCCTCATTATTATGCTTTATTTACTAGCCCTAAGTTTACCTGGCTTGATTCCCCCTGTGAGGCAACTGGGTGTAGCAGCATTGTATCTCCCAGTGTGAATTGGAATTGTTAGTGTGGGTTTTTTCTCAGGAAGCTCCGGTTTTCCCACACATCTGAAACATACGCTTTAGGCTAATTAATATTCTAAATTTTTTAAACTGGATTTAAATGATCGTGTTTTTGACAATCATTATTAAACTCTTTACCATCATTTAAATTCTGTTTAACTATGGCCTCTGCCAAAAACTTACAGCCATTCCTTTCCACAAAACATGCTCATACTAGAACTAATCTATATTAGGCTATATTAGCTTAATCTATATTGAAGCTTAATCTTTTGACTTGATTTATTTGTTTTATATCTTTGATTGGCCATTTTACAAATCTGGGTTTGCTTCCCCAAAATTTACTATTTTTTTTTTTTGGCAGATTGTAATCAAATCTTTCAAAGGAACTTGTGGTTTAAATTAGCAAAAGATGGCAATAGCAGTTCTTGGGCTAAATGAACAGACTTGCTTGGCTTACGAACCAACCATACACCTAATATACCAAAAAAGTCTGATGTATGAAATGCTGGTGGTCCCATTTGGCTACATCCCGTCACTTCTGAAAACTGTGACACAAGCATAACAGTGAGTGCACTTGCAAGAGCACAACACCTTACCCCATATCCTGCTACCATTACATAAATGTTAATGAGCACTGAAGATAAAAAGAAAGCAAGCTTTAAAACTTTTACAGAAACTGAATTGACTGTGCAATGAGCAGATTAAAGGTGTTTTTTTTTTTTTTTTGTTCAGTTAGTTTTTTTTGGAACGTATTTGGTCAGTGGGCTCTGAAAAGAGCCAATTGTTTTTTGGTGGTGGGAATATTAAGAGTCGAAAGTAATGGTCTAGTGGTGGCAAATCTATTTTAACAGCCCTTTCCCTTTAATTTCTGTGTCTATTTGTAATGTTTTTGTCAATAAATAAAAGGCCACATTAAAGCAAATAAAATATTTTATATTACAGAAACAGCCAAATATGGACCGAAATTTAGCTTGCGTGAAAGAATGCAGATTCTCACGTTCAATTCAATTTGGCCATGTAAAGCGACATATGCAAAGTTTCTACGTGGAAATAGAAGTGATGTATGGGGCATTTACCATCTTTCTAAATCCATTTTAGACAAATATAGTTTAAACATGGGTTTCTCTAAAGAGGAAAAATTCCATGGTATCAACAATCAATGCACATTCTGCTTCTTAAACCAAATTTTAAAAATCAAATTTTTTTTCCTTGCACTCAGCCTAGGGTTCATGCCCATTGTCTTGCTGGCATAGTGTTTTGCTGTGATTGTATCTGTGATAATCTTGACTTGAGATACAGACTCAAGCAATAGCATTAGGCATTCGTTGTCATTCTCTTTTCATGGACTGTGGGGTGACTTCTTATTACTTCCCCAATCTTGTTCCTTCCAGCTCTGTTAAACACTGCTGGTCTCATCCTGGCTATTAACATGCTGAGAGGGTCTCAGGCCTGATAAAAATGCTGATTTATAGAGCGGGTAGAACATTAATCCCTGATTGCTCTGTAAATTGAGTCTTATGAAATGAATAACGTCCCAGCTCTGTTCTGGCGATAAAAGAATCTGCAGATGCCTTAAACCCATACATGTAACATGCTCCTGGAGCGTTTCCTTCGAGTTTGATATTCACTGATGGAATGAATTTCATATATTGTCTCTCAGTATTTCCCAGCATTTTGTTTGTTGATTCAATATTATAGATATGGACCATGAGTCTCAGGTTATAGTCTTATAAAAGCGTAGTGCTTGTGAGAAGACAATTACTGCTCATGAGGGATTTAATGAGACGTTATGAGTTTGCACATACTCTTTGGCATTTAAGCTGTCAGGATGAAAAAGCCTCCCAAAAAGGTGCTTTTGTGAAGGACTTTTGTGACTGTGCTTCACTCCTGAGATCTTTGAGCTCTCTTTTTGAGAAGGGCAATTAAATGCATCAAGTCAGCCATCAACGAAAACAGACAGATGTTAAATGCATCACAAAAGACTAACTATTCATTAGCACTTTTCATCATTCCCGCATTAAAGAGCTAGCCTATCGTAGTTGCAAAAGTTAATTAATTAGTTGTAGATCTTCATTTCACGTGCATGAGACAAGTCTGTTTCCCTGATCCAGTCAGTGATCATGACTTTTTTTTTTCAATTAGTTCTGCAAAGAATCTACATTTCAAACCAGAGTCTGTTGAATATATTTACTAAAACAGAAAGGGCCTCTAAATCTATTGTGTACATTTTCAAACATAATACAGACACAATTTGGTTTAAATGTATTGCCATTTAAATGTATTACCTGTATATATATATATACACACTAGTAAACATTGATTAACAGCTCAAACAGCAAATTCTGGTTTTAGAAAAAAGAAATTAAGAGAAACTAAAAAAAAAATGGTTTGCTCATCTTCTGCCATGTTGGGAGGTGAACTCAAGTGCAAAAGATGAGAAGTAAATAGAAAGACAAAAAAAAATAAAAAAAATACCCACGATGGGAAAAACAAAGGCTAACTAAACTCAAGATCTGCAATCTGATGATGCCAAAACGTGGATGGCAATACACACAATACATTTGCACCATATACAATCGGACACACAACATAAATAGTCCAAAGCATTAAAAGGCTACAAGAAATAACGAGAGAGCTAACAAACAGATGAGAGACCAGAGGTACACATTGAGAATGAAACTTGAGGGAGGCAGTAAACAAATGCACACAGACATGAGAAAATGAAAACATAAGTCACGTGACCTATAAAGGGGAACCGGTGTAATAAGCAGGACAAGGAAAAGAGGTGAAAGGATGGGATAAAAATTACAACAATATCAAAATGGCTTAATAATGAGTCTTCCCAAATTTCAGACATCGACAGAATCAAGAGAATTCCAGGGTTTGAAATTGATGAGAGAAGCACAACAGTACAAAACAACTCAAAGTCATTGTTATCCAGATTTTAATATTAAAATATTTACTTCAAAATTATTTACCCCCCCCCCCCAACAAAAAAATGTGATACAGTAATGCATTAATACATTTAAAAAGAATGAAATACAATAACAAACAACATCCGGAAAAGATTGGTCAAACCAAAAAGATTGTTATTATTATTATTTTTTTTTGCGTGTGGGCCCTGGACTTTAATCTCTTTTTTCAAAATAGTAGTGTTATGAGGCTGTGCAACTGTGCATGACTTCTTATGATGCCTTTCCATAAAGTGCCATTCATGCACGAATGCCTCAAACTGTAATCTCTTCAATGACCAGCAGTTGCTGTGCATAATAAAGTAAACAGCTTGAGATTTTGTTCTTTTAGCCATTTTTGGTAGAATGCTTGTCTGGAGTAGGTGGAATGACTCATTGCCCATAAGCATGGTTTTTATAACAAAGCTAACTGTCAGTTTTCCTTCATCACTTCATGTCTAAGTTAATTTTAAAGCTTTTCCTTTGAAGTCGATCAAGAGAAAAGGTTGAAAGTTGCTGCAGTGAGATCCTGCATTGATTCAACATGCGTTGCTATGGTAATACACTATCTTGAAGCTTTCAGCATTTCTTCCTACAGACAACCCCATGGAAACGCAAGCAGAGAGATGAGAATGGTGTAAATCGGTATCAAAACCATTGTCAAACTCTTCCTATATTTCAAACGTTCTCATTGTAGCTCAAGGACAAGATTCCTTTCATTCGCTTTTCAGATATCTCTCAGGATTGAAGAGGGATACCACAGAAATAAAATAGTGCAAATGATGCGTAACTAACATCAACGTCAACGAGTCACAATTATGTATTTTTGAAAAGTATCTTTAATGCGGTGAGTTTTGAACGTAGAAGGGCTTTTGTGTACTCAGCTCTTATGGCATATAGTAGTTTGCAAAAGTTTTGGCATGTGTGAAGAAATGCTAAAAGCAAAG
This sequence comes from Danionella cerebrum, assembly GCA_007224835.1. Taxonomy (NCBI): domain Eukaryota; kingdom Metazoa; phylum Chordata; class Actinopteri; order Cypriniformes; family Danionidae; genus Danionella; species Danionella cerebrum. The sequence continues at coordinate 847,628 of SRMA01026708.1, read as the reverse complement.
AATGCTTTCAGAAATGAATTTATCATTTATAAAATAATTAATTTTCATCTATGGACAAATTGCAGTGATTAAATAATAGAGAGTGTGGGTTTCCTCTGGGCACAGTTTTTTTATAGCAGCCAAATGGGCTGGTATGTTATCCTTTTGCAATACATGTTCAGAAATAGCAATTTTTCAAATTTGTGTCCTGGATTTCACCCATTAAATATGGGACGCACAACCGGAGCAACCTTTGGTTCACCCCTTTATCAATTAGGCCATAACTCCCTTAAGTTTGAATTGGGATGTGCACCAACGGAGCTGTGCCCCAGTGTTGAGGACTGAATAAATGAAAGAAATAATGAAAAAAGACATAAGGGGATGAAAGTGTTCTCTCCCACCCAGACACTGGGTCCTCTCTCCATCAAAACCGCCTCTCATCCACGATGCTTTCCTAATGGCTTACGATATCTCTGACATCCTTGTGAACAATCTATAGAGCCTATTCGATTAAATGCCTAATTGGAGTGAAAAGTGGCGTGGCCTGGGTCATGGATTAGCTGGGCTTTGTGTCAAGAGCCAGGTTTGGAGCTCATCCAGTCAATCATCTGTTTCTGGATGTGAGGATACTGCGGAGTGCTGGATGCATGCCAGTGGCTTTTTATTGAGGGACTCCATCAATATCAGAGCTGGCAGATACACTAGCACTTCTCCTGCAGCTAATTCACTCACAGCAGTGAAAGCCTGACCTGTTTAATCTGGGGAAGCCTGGCTAGTGTGAGTATCTACATCTGCTCATGCTCGTCTCCTGACACAAATGCTATGTGAAGAGGGAGAAGTGACCTCTCTTTCTGCGATCACTGATTGTTTGGAGAGGGTTTGCTTGGTCAGGGTACTGTCCCAAATGAAAAGAGAGTCACAAAGCAATGGCTTTTGTTTCTCATTCACTGTAATGCGATTAAATGGAGCACAGCTGGAGGCTTGTGAACAAATGTGCTGCTTCTCAGTTATTTCTGCTGAATGAAATGCCCTTGTAATCTAAATTTAGCTTTAAATCAGAGATTTTTACACAATGCTTTAAATGGTTTCATTTCAAGTACATTTTAAAGGAATAACCAAATGGTCATTTACTCAGAAATGTCTAATGTGAATGTCTCTGAAATAATCCATGCTCCCTTCTAGTGACCCTTGGCGCATCAGGCTCCCAGATTGTAGTGTGAAATGTAATCTGATGAAAATTGCATTACTTTAAAATAAGTTTTACTAGTCATGAGAAGGGAAAGAGAAGGGTGGGGGGGTTGTGCTATTTCACAAAATGTTCGATAATAAAATAAAAAGAAAGCTGGATTATTGAAACAATTGCATCTATAATTGAGGAGTTTGGTTCCAAAATGTGAAAAATTTCCTAAAAAAAAAAAAAAATTCAACGACCAAATCTGAGGTGTGTTTTTTTCTCATTTGAAATGCCCATAATCAATTTTCAAAAAAAAAAAAAAAAAAAAAAAACAATACTTGCCAAAACAAAAAGAACTTTAAAATAAATCTTTAAATATTAAAATCTGGATTTACATTTTTTTTTTTTAGAAATTCACATTTTTTCTCAAATTCATCAAAATGGCATTTTTGGATAACCTTGTTGAAATTTGCTAAATGCATTAAAACTTTCAAAATGATTTACAATCTCTATAAATATATTTTAGGGGTGTAACAGTTCACAAACGGAACACAGTTTGGTTAGGTACATTTTAACAATACATTGGCAAAATAATGTTTCTCACCCATCGATCATGAAGCAAACACTGTTGCTCCTTTTTTAATTTGGGCTTTATTTTTAAATGGCGAATGCTGCATATTTTCCGTTGCTCTTCGGCAGAAACAACTACTCTGTTAATGCAACCAGTTCTTCTAAACATTTGAGGCTTTTAATGTATTCATTCTTTACCAGTATAAATTTCCCTTTGGCAAGACATGCAGCCAAGCTAAATATGTAGTTACTGTGCTTTCCTGAGCCCAGCTGCTCCCCATTTCATTAGTGTTCTCAGGCTTTTCCTTTTCTGATTAATACTAAGTGTGCTGGTGTCTGGCTTGCGATGTGCTACCAAAACAAGTCTGAGACTCCAGGAACCAGCAGGACACAGATTTGGCGTCTCCTCCTCCTTGAGTTTCCAAAGCCCCAAAGGCTTCTTCCTACAGCTGCCTATTCTGTTCTGGCTTTATCAGTCTGGGGATTATTTTCTACCGTTAAAGGCTCCGTTACAATTATGAAAAGGTCAAAAACACTTGTGTACATGTAATTGGGTGCTGACCATTGTTGGCACAATGGAGAAGAGCGAACAGTCAGCAGCCTCCCTCATTTGTCCGGGGACTGTGAGCTTTTAATTATTTAACCTGAACCTATTTGATCGATGCCAAAGAACCGCACTTCTGTACCTCCCGTGGCACAATAACAGTATCCTGGTTCCGTGTTTAAATATTTATGAGAAAAGAGTGTAAGGAGTTCGGAGCATGGCTGAAAGGACAGAAATTGAAAGAGGATTCCTCTGGAGGATTTCTTTATTTCTCCTCTTTCTCATTTTGCCAAATTTTTTATTATCAGAAATATCCAGACATTTTCATTTAAATGAAAATGAGAAGTTATTATTTTGCCACGTCCATTACTGTAGTGAATATCAGATGTTTAAAATGGTATAAAATACTCATTTTTCTCGCGAGAGACCTGGATCAATTACTTTTTTTTCTATAACGGTCTGTCTTAATGCTACTTCTAATCATCCATAAACTTGATTGTAGATGAACGGAACATTCTACACTCGATGAAATGATGTTCGCTTGATCATGTGGAACCACTGTACACCATCAAAAACACAATTCATACACAATTATTTAGCTTAATTAAAAATATGAAGGAATTGTTGTAAATGATCTGCCTTTAGTTTGACCACCCATCAATTATTCTATTTCCTAATGGGGTTGGCATGTCCTCGAGGACAGTTACCCTTAAGCCCAGACCTGATATCCAGATAAGCCACCTCCAGTCATTTCACGTAAGAGGATATGAATTTTCACCTCTAGTTAAAAGAAAAGTTGTTTAAAATAAAGAACTGTTCACATTTCAGTCACCAGCATTTATATCGACATATGGATCCAATGTCTGCAAAACTAACATTTTAAATTATTAACATTTTTAGCTAATCAATATTCAATCGAATCGAATTGAAACCACAAAATAGAATAAGACTAAGCCCTATTCTCCCGCTAACTTGCTTCATGGACTGGCATCAATAGCTTTGATCATAGGTTAACTCTTTGGCATCTTGTTCTCGAGGTCTGTTGAGCTTAAACCCAGACCCGATATCAGCAGAGCACTTCTGAGTTCTTAGTTAAGTAAGCAAGAGTCCTTAGAAGCCACCTCCAGTCATTTAAAGCTGGAAGGGTCTCCCGCTAACTTGCGTCGTTGTCTGGCATGGATAGTTTTCGATTGTAGATAAACTCCTTGGCAGCATGTCCTCGAGGCCTGTTACGCTTAAACCAATATCAGCAGAGCACTTCTGAGAGTGACTGTTCAGCACTTTACTACTGGAAGTGTACTTGCGTTATGAACTGGTATCTGCGATTCTTTTGATCATCGTTCGGCCTGTGCTTATCCTAGATTTCGCCTTATCTAATCCAGACCTAACACCAGAATTGCTCCTCTGAGTTCCAATTTAAGCAACTAGAGGGTTTCCACCCGGTGTTTCCACGATAAGTGATTTTTTTTATTTATTTTTTTTCCCACTGGGGACATTTACGAAGGACAGCATGTTTGTACCTACCACTTGAGTTCACAAACTCAGGGCAGGTCCTAATTACAAGAAGTGAATATTTTCATGACATTTTGTGTTGTATTAGTCTCTAAAAACATAATATTTCCCTGCATTACATTTGGCTCATTTTATTATGAAACACTTTAAATAATGCTGAATAGGTAGTGATTAGCATAACTCATATTTAAGTGGTTGGACTGATTGATTGGAAATGGGGATTTCACATTCAAAGCCATCTAACAAATTTGGAGCTGTTGTTGGTGGTGAAAACCTTGTTTTTGCTGAACAGTTATTTCCATTTTAATGAAGTTTGGGCTCAGTGGGTTTTCATTAGATGACTCTGCTTGACTTCTTTTGTTGGTATTGTTGACAGATGCTATTTAATGGAGTGCTCTATACCTGCTGTGTTCAACATCAAATGCACCTGTCTGATGCCATCGGCCTCTCAGAAAAGAGAGCCATCGCCGCTCTTTTTTTCCCCCATGTTCATTTCTCATTGCTCTTATAGGATTAAAGTGGCTGGGTCTTTCTTTCTGTCCCCTGCTTTGTAATTGGTCGATGTGTGGACAGCCTTAGCTATGTCAAAAGGACAGGCCAAATCTGATACTGTGAGGCCTGCTGGGTAGTTGCTGAGAGAGTTGATTACAATGAACAGAGAGGATCTATTTGTATGCATTATGCGTCTTCATCAGTCATTATTTAAAGGTCACTGTAATACTGTAACACTGTACCTTCAGATTATTAGCATAATTTATTCTCATAGCTTGCATTTCCTTTACGTTTGCAAAATTAAACATTAAACAACCCACCCATGAAATATGAAGTCATCATTTAATTTTATTTTAATGCCAATCAACAAAGAACTATAAATTATTTTTTAAATAATGATCTTGATCTTAATTTCTAATGTATTTATTAGAAAAAGGCAGCTCTAACAAATAATAAAGATTCATTTTGATAGTTCTCAGGCACAAATATTTCTTTGTCTTCATTTGTTCAACCATGTAGAAACTTCCTATAAGTTGCTGTTCATTATAATGGACAAATCTTTAACTTTGTTATATACACCTCTTCAGACAGTAAATTGGTGTTCCATTGGTTTCTGAACTGATTGCACTGTTGGACGTCTTCCATGTTTTCGAAGGGTAATTAATAGGGGTCTATCAATATAATCGCAATACAAAATTGTCACTATATGTATCGAATTACTGGGATGTGTACATTGAGGTCTAGAAATTGAAGTCATATTTGTTTTTTAGAGATGGTGTTTCTAGTTACTTCTGCAACTTCTTTATATTGTCCTTTTGTTTATGTAATCTTTACTAGTACAGTATTATCCGTTACTCACTTTTTAAATGAGAAACAAGAGGAACATTGTAAATGTTCCATCACTTAGAGTAAAAGAGAGGACTTGATACAAACATTGATACAAATATCATGCATGGATGATATTAAACACACATTAAACTAGACTTTGATACTTCTGGCCTTCTTGCTTTGAGGTTTCAAAACTTTACAATATTTTTTTTATTCCACTGATTATATAAATAGTTAAAATATCTGTTAAATATCGTGGTATATATACCTTATCGTGGACATAATATTGTGAGCAGACTGCATCGTTACTCCCCAAGTAATTAACTCGTTGGTTTTTATCAACTGTTGCATAAGTCTCACAGGCCGAACACTGCATCTATGAGTCTCAACACTGAGTTTCTGGGGGGGTTCTTCAAAGAGCTTGAGCAAGCCTCCTCCTCACTCTGATTTAATCCTCCTACAAATTTATGACCATTTGCCCTTGTTTATTGAATGACAATAACCTGCAAAAGTAAGAATATTTTTTTTTCAGATTTTTCTTCTGTTTGCTTACTTTAATTGAATATAATTACATAATAATTTACCAAAATGTTTCAGATATGTATACTATTGAAAGCTTATATATCAGAAACCAGGTTCCGTTAGGGCAACCTTTACACCACTGGTTACTTTACAGATGTCATGTACATACATTAGATTTACATTTATACATTTGGCAGTTGCTTTTATCCAAAGTGACTTTCATTTCAAGGCTTTGCTTTCCCTGGGGATTGAGTCCAATGCTCTACTGACTGAACCACAGGAAAGCTAGTGTGAGTACCTAATCATTTTAGAATCATGATTGTTCCAACATCAGTCCATTTTTTAATGAGATATAGAGCCCTGCTTATTTACATTTGAATGAAAATGAGAGAGAAAACAATGCACAAATATATATATGTTTTCAACCCCTGTAGCTGTAAAACTGAATGCATACCTTAATATGTATTCAGTCAATAGTTAATAGTTAACTGTTAATAGTCAGTTTTTTTTACTTTACTTGCACTTTCAGGTACTTTCTGACTCATTTCCCTCAACACAACACAGAATATTGGAAGATTAAGATCCCAAATCATGAACAGAGCTCACAGAAATCTAATTATGTCATGAAGTCTGCTTCACTTGCGTTCTTTCAGAACAGCTGAGCACATAAAAACAGTTCTTGAATATGATTTTGCTAAGTGCCTATTCCAGAACCAGACTTGCTGGTTTGTTGCTAAATTGTGCATGGCGTTTGAGCATCTCCCATTCGCTTACGTGGCTCATTACAGCCACTTTGTTGAAGCATCTGCTCACCTGTAAACACTTCAGTGGGTGAGTTATGCTAATGCTAAGGCTAATGCTGTTTCCAGTGATTGGATTTGTCCATATGTCTATTGCAGTCGAGTACGGAAATGCACATTGTCTCTCTGGGACAGGTGACATGTTTGGGATTTCTCTACAGGATGTCTCATAGAGTGCTTAATGCTTATTGCGTGGTGAAACAACCCCATTTCCATGCAATACAGGAAACAAACACCAACATTGCAGAATGTGTTAGGCAGTAAAACCCACCACCTCTAGCCATCTGTTAAAAGAGATCTTTCACGAACCTTGACCTTGATAAAAAAAATCTATTGGATTATTACAAGTAAAAGTAAAGCCTCCCAGCAGACATTTTTCTGATCTTGACCCTTCTAATGTTTTTTTTTTAAATTCCTGAAATAGCTCAGCTCTTCCTTAATAGTCTCTTTTGCAATTTCCTGACCCAAACGTTCCCTCTCAGCCATTTGAAATTTCACACAAAATAGGAAGAACGGTTCCTTTTCATCTTCCTGTGACACGAGGCAAGTAGCACTAATTGTTGTAATATAATGAGGCCATTTAGAAGAGGTTGAAAGACTTTAAGGGGTTGACAAATAAGGCAATGGGGCGATATTAAATATAGATTAATCTTAAAATAAAATAAATAAATAAAATAAATTGTGTCAACACATGCATCTCAATTGAATAATATAAATGGACCTGGATGATTCTGAGTTGGCCATGTTATACCATTTCTAGAGACAATTAAGCTGGAAAAGCGGCATGGTTTAAACAGTTTTGCATATATAAACAACAAATGTCACATTTTCATTGAAACCTGGAATGGTTTTACAAGTTTTCGGTAATTTTACATATAAAGTACATAACCTTTTCAACTCAAAAAATCTTTGAGCTGTTATGTCCATCAAATCACACAGCGTTTGAGGATTGGCATGCAATTACTTTTGTTACATCTGTAACATATCTGTGATTTTAGATAATTAAGTAAAAATTGCGTAGTAACCATGGGGAGGTGGGTGTTTTAGTTTTTTAATGCTCTTTTCATCATACTAAGATAAAAAAATGTAAAACACACATTTCATGTCCACAAAACCACACATACACCTTAAAGCATCAGAGATCATGTGACCACTGGAATATTTTAAAGATTATTTTTTTTAAAAGTATGAGAGTATGCCCAGCCCTGTGTGTAGTGGATGCTGCAAACATATATGCATGGTTTTGCGACACAAGTTCGAATCCTGAACCCAGTAGTCATTTTCCATTCTTCCCCTCTCTCTACCCACTTCTCTTCTTGTCAAGATACTGTCCTGTCTGTTCCTAATAAATGCAAAATTTCAACTGAAAATGGTTTTGCACAGAGTGCCCGGAACTGTTCAAGGATTAACGTGATGTTGGTGAGCTACGCTGCTGGTGGTATGTTTGTATCGTTGTGTAAATATAATGAAACTGTTCAAAAGAGCTTCTTTCTTAAGACCAACCCACAGGTTTCTACAGTATTTAAAGTTTGTGAACAAATCTTCATTTTAACATTCTGTTTTATTTTTAAAAACAAAAAATGATTTCCGCTTTAATCAAATATTTCCAGAATATGTCTTATTCAAAATCCCTTTCATTGTGTCCCTGGAAACAAAATGGAATCCTAAACAACTAAACTACTTTGCTATACGATTTATACATTATAAATAATCACACAATTATGAAAGATATATGTAGATATATGCAATAGCAGCCAGCTACCAGTACTCGCACATTTTTTATGAACCCAAACTTTTTTTTCTTTATTCTGTTATTATTTTCAATTGCAAGTTAACTTTCCATTTGTTTTGTGTGATTAAATTTAAAAAAGGTGTTTTAAAATAACAAATTTGAACACTTCATGAATTATTAGGACTGAGAGACAACACAACACAATGTTAAATAATTTCATATTCAGGAGAACAAACTTCTGGACAACATTAAGGATGCTTTAAGTTGACTGTCCTTCAATTTGTTCACAGTGAGCTTGAATTCTGGAAGCTCCATTTAAATGTCCATCAGGGAGATGGGAAGTGTTTCACTGTGGGGAACATAAACAACTCCGGTGTCCCCTGCTGTGTTAATTGCCTGGAGACTGGATCACAACATTTAGAACGCCTGATATTTTGGAAAAAAACGTTTTAACCTTGGCGGAGACCAGTGAGCCTCATCTAATATAGTACACCTAACATGCTTTGAGTGATACTTTTCCCTCTTTCCTCTGACAGTCCTAATGTCATTGTAAGCTCTATTTCCTTATGAAAGAAGAAGGTTTTCCTTGAACCAGTGGCACTTCACAAAGAAACACTATCAGGAATAGACAATAAATATATATATTTTTTTATAACATTATATTATTTTCTGGAATGGGAACTCAACTAGTTTTGTGAATATTATTGATTTTAATATAGTTTTTGTGTAGATTTGTTCCCAAACAAATGTACTAGGTTGTGTACTTGGAAATCCTTCTGAAACAGATTTTGCTCATTTGTGCTTGTGATGCATGGCTAGCATTCTGAAAAAAAAATCTTTATTGCTCCTAGTTTTATTGAGTTTGGTTGAACTTCAGCCACACATTAACCTTTCTCAGTTGTTGGACAATTGGCTGCAGTGACGTGATTAATCTGGCAGTCTAATTAAACACAGAACAGTCAAGATTATCTGTTTATTTAACATCCTTTTAGTCCATTCCAAGGCCGTTTTCCTACCTAATTACTGTAATGCTATGTTTGCTGTCAACTTTAAAGTGTTGACATCTACATCTTATCAATGACGAGGTAAGGTGGCATTCAAAGAGTTGAGCCAACCACCAAAACATGTAGCTAATCAGCAGTAAGGGGCATGTGGTTGCTAAGTTACAGTAGAGTCACAATAAGTCATGTTTGTTGTTAAAATTTATATGAAAACATGGAATTCACCAACCCTGTCGGTAACATCCGTGTGTTACAATGTTGACTTCAAAATACTACTCTTGTTACTCAACAAAAAGATCCACGTGTGCCCAGTTACTTTGAAAATGAGTTATGTTTTGAAAAATCTCTGAAATGCGTTTATATAATTTCGGAAGTTAGATTAGTCAAAAGCTGTGTTTCCATTACCATGCGCACACAAATATGAGTAAGATAAACTTTCTACTTTTTTGTTCTAAGACGCAAATAAGTTATTTTTATAGGAATAAGGAACTTCTAATGCCGCAACTTCCATTTTTCTTGTGATAGTTGCTACCAATTCATCAGGAATTGACTGTTTTGTTCTCTTGGACTCATTGGGTCATGGAAACAGTGCTTTTGTTTGCACATATTTTATACAATATTCCAGTTTTGTTCATAATGTAATCTACGTTCGAAATACGTAATCTAGCTTCCTATTTGATCACAGAACAAATGGTATGTGCCTGTTTTTACTCAATGCTAAATACTCCTACTGATACTGATATAGTCTTTACCGTGTCCCAGGGCTTTTGTGATTCTGTGTGGAAACAAAAATAGATTTTATTTTGGACAAAGTGTGGAAAAAAACTGTTTTCCAAACACAACTGTGTTCATGTAGACATGGCCTTAAAGACCTGCTCACCATCTACAGTTTGAACCACAACTTGAGCTCTGCTGCTCCTCTTTTTTTGCCCTAGCACCCCACCCCCCCATACCCGCGCTTCGTCAACCTGAAACAGTCAAGGGGTTGAGGGCATTTATCTCTGCAGCTCCGTCTTTGTTGAACAAACTCCCTTTAGAGATTTAAACTAGCCAAAACCTTCAGACCTTTGTCAAAGCTAAAAACCTTTGTTATTTTTTGATGCATTATCAGTCGAAACTCATCTGTCTGGCTCATCTGTTCTGTTCCGTGTGCTGTTTTTCTTCGGGTGTTAACTTCTGTGTTCACTTTGGTTTTAATACTTTGTGTATGGCGTCCGTGAGTGTTGTGAAAGGCATAGAGTTTATGGCCTAGTACAGCAGACGCACCATCCTGAGCACATATAACATACCATTTCCCCATTTGAACACACTTAAAGGAAATTTAACATCAGGAAGAAGAGGTAGAGATCAGTCGTTTACTTTTTCTTACCAATTAATCATTTAATGCTTGCATTTTAATTTATCTGCTACATTAACTAGTTTGTATGGTAGTCATGTGCTGCCAGCGTAAGCTATTAACTTTCATAAATGGGGTTTTGAAGACCTTTAGATGGAGAAAAGGAGATCACGGTTTAACACTTATTGGATGTTAAATGTTAGTCAAAAAAGTTATCTGTTCACGTTGACAAAAACAGTTGTCGCAGCACAGAGTTTTTGTGTTTTGCAGATGTTGTAATTCTTCAAAAACAAATCACTGCAATCTGTACCATCTGGATGGGAGCTGATTGAGAGAGAGAGAGCACGTATTTATGCTCCTTGCACAGCCAATCAAACATGCAAATGAAACTGCTCATTCTTCATTAGAGTTATTAGACAAAGAAATATGGATTGTGAAGAGTGAAAGAAATCATTGGAAAAGAGGGTGGGGGGAGCAGGATGGGCGTTGGACTGATCAGACCACCATGTCTGTGGTTTTAATGAAATATGAAGTTTGGTTCCAAAATTGTATAAATTCACAAATGGATAAATTTTATTTTGCAAGAAAGAGTTCAAACTGCTAAAGACCACAAATCTCTAATAAAATTAAAACATTTTGATTTCTATTAAATAATATTTATTTAATGGGCTGTTGGCCCATTGACCAGTTATATTCTTCTTTTACTTTCGGCTGTTCCCAGTTTAGGGGTCGCCACAGCGAATCATCCTTTTCCACCTAACTCTGTCCTCAGTATCCTCTACTCTTGCACCAACAACCTTCATGTCCTCTTTCAGCACATCCATATATCTCCTCTTTGGTCTTCCTCTTGACCTCTTGCCTGGCATCTCCATCTCCAGCATCCTTCTTCCAATATAACCACTATCCCTCCTCTGCACATGTCCAAACCATCTCAACCTGGCCTCTCTGACTTTGTCTCCAAAACAACCAACTTGAGCTGTCCCTCTGATGTGCTCGTTCCTAATCTTGTCCATCCTCGTTACTCCTAAACTGAACCTCAACATCCTTATCTCTGCTACTTCCAGCTCTGCCTCTTGTCTCTTCTTTACTGCCACAGTCTCCAACCCATACATCATAGCTGGTCTCACTACTGTTCTGTACACCTTTCCTTTGATTCTTGCTGACACTCTTCTGTCACACAACACCCCTGACACTTTTCTCCACCCACTCCAACCTGCCTGCACTCGTCTCTTCACCTCTTTTCCACACTCCCCGTCACACTGGACTGTTGACCCCAAATACCTAAACTCCTGCTCCTTCTTGACCTCAGCCCCCTGTAACCTCACTGTTCTATTTCCCTCCCTCTCGTTCAAACACATGTATTCTGTCTTGCTGCGACTGACTTTCATTCCTCTTCTTTCTAGAGCTGACCTCCAACTTTCCAGGTTTTCCTCCACCTGCTCTCTGCTCTCACTACAAATCACAATGTCATCTGCAAACATCATTGTCCACGGCGATTCCTGCCTGACCTCATCTGTCAACCTGTCCATCACCATAGCAAATAAGAAGGGACTCAAAGCTGATCCTTGATGTAGCCCCACCTCCACCTCCACCTATATATGTTAATATATTTATATATAATAAATTTTAATACATGTATTAACGAGTCAAGGCTTGTTGACCAGGGGCAGCTATGGTGACTGAAATTCGGATTTAAAAAGTGCACTGGGGATTGGTTGGATGGATATCTTGGAAAGCAAGTTTTACCAAAAAATGTGGAGTTTGGAAAAAAGTACAAAAATGAATCTCTGTTTAGATTCTAGTGGCTATTTAGATTTGTTTTATTTTGGAATATTTATTGGATTTTAAACGTTAAGTTAAACGTGTCATTTATGATATGTTCTACACCTACACCTTTATTTATCAGTGTGTGCTGATATGATTTAGTACATACGTTTAATTGGCTCAGCTGTCAGTTGTCTTTGTTCAAAAAAGCATAACAAGAGCATAAACTCTGCACAAATATGTGTAACATCAAGGGCAGGAAGCTCCTTCCTTGCACATTTCAGTGAAAACACTTGTATTCTGTGAACAGGCTCAATAATGAGACAGTGTCAGGGAAAGCGAACCTCACAGAGTGTCTGTTGAAGTACTGTGTCGTGTCCGTATTCTAATATTAAGACACTCGGGAGTGCAGACCGCAGGCCTCTTTGGCCACTCATGCTGCCCGCCTGCCATCCACTATAATGTGGTTTGAGAGCATCCTATTATCCAGGCCTGGAGGGAAGGAGGCTGGAGTGGCGAGCCGAGCAGTGTTTCTGTTTGAGAGTCTTTATTAGCAACAGCCACTTGTTCTTATTTCAAGTTAAGAGCAGATTGTGAGGGAACACCCACAACTACATTCTTTCTTTCTTCTTATATCTGTAGCAGCATTTAATAGTTTTGGAACGGGGTTTTGGAACATTTAATAGTTTTGGAACACTCCTTTTTGAGCTCATCAAAAAGCAAATGCTTTCAAAAGAACCACCCACGTTATTTTATTTAAAATGTTATTTTAAAAATATTTATTGTGTCCTATGTATTATCTAAGCACAAATATATTTGACATTTACAAGGAACGACTCTGAATCCGTTAAAGATGCAATGTTTCTAAGAGATAAATAATGAGCAGAGTATTTAAAACTAAACCAAAAAAAAAAAAAAAACACCAAACAAACAGCCCCCTCTCCTGGAGTTTCCAGCACTGGAGATGGAGAGTGAAGTTGCCTCTGGAGCTTTAGGTGAAGCTGACTCTTCTGTGCTTGCTTTAGGGTGTACTGCGCTTGAGTATCATGTTCTGTACCACGGTACTTTACCTTCAAAGAGTCCTGAACCACAAAAAGAGCTTAACATCGCCTCTGGTGAACGCAGATTAAGAGAAGTTATTGACATTGAGCTTGCAGAGTCAGAAATAGATGCTTCTGGAAACTTCTCAGAGCGTGAAGTGCAACACAATGTAATACCTGCTTTGATCTGGCTTATCCCTGTTGAACAATCTCTATGAATCAAAAATAAAACTGAGCTCACATTGTGTCTCCATTACACAAACACACTGCCTCTGAATAATTAGCTTTTTTTTCGCATTTCTGCGAAGCGATTTTAAAGGTTTGGTCCTTTTGTGGTTCTGCAGGAGGAAAAAAAAAGTAATTGTTCATACAAACAGCTTGTCTCTGTGAACGCACAGAAGAAATTAGTGAATCTATTGATCCTGACCAAAGGCGGATGCCCTGAAATAATATTTTCACGATATTTCCTGAAATAAACTTTTTCATGATATTTCCGTAGCTCTTTGAAAAGGAAGATAACTTCTCCTTCCAGTATTACCTTTTCTCTTTTTGTAGCAAATTCATAATCACTGCTTGAAGAGGCTTTTTTGGGATTTGGGAATTTTATTCAGAAATATTTTCGCGTAAATATGCAACAAAAGTTTCTGATTTCAGACCTTTACTGTATCTGTGAGGAACTTGTTGTTTTGAGAGGTGAAAACAGATCACTTCCTGTTACTAATTTCTAGGGGTTGGAGTGAAAATTACAACGTTGTTTGTATGAAAGTAAAATCGTATGAGTTTTATCAGATGTTAATGTAAATGAGCTAAATTTAACCATTAAAAAACAATTATTTTTAAATTAATTCTATTCAATATTTATTATTCAATTGAATGTACTTTTTGCACTTCAAGAAATCTCATAATGAAATGACTTTCAATACTTGAAGAACCCTGTTCACACAAGTTATAAAGTATATTTTAAGTTATACTTAATTTTTCTGTTTTGCACCTGTCTGATTAGTTTAACTATTTTCCAGCTGTTTGCATTTTCTGTTGATTGGATTCACCTGCTCACCCCCTCATTGACACCCTGTGTATTTAAACTCATTGTCCCCTTTGTAGATTACTTTAAATAAAGACATTTTATTCATAAAACTATCCTGCTTCTCTCTCTGTTTTCTACATTTGCTCAAACGTTCTAGCAAAAATTCTTGTTAATGACATTCTATGTTAAAGAGACAAATCAATTCAAATGTAGATCTCATTGTGCCCTGATTGTGTTTCATTCTATGAATCCTGTGGCATGTTCTTAATGAAAGTTATCATAACAAATGTATCCTAAAACAAGGAGTATATTGCTTTTATACAGTGTCGCTTTTATACAGCACTAGATCACATCATACAAAACTAAAATGGCTTTAAATACACCCAACTTGGTGTCTCGAGATGTAATCCACTGAGATAATGTGGGGGTTGTTGTATAAAAATCTTAAAATGTTCCTAAAAGAAAATGAGATATGGTGATTGCTCATCCATTTTTAGGTGAACCATTCCCCTTTTTAAAAATCGAAGCCACTGGGCACATTTCTACCTCATTACGCCACCAACCTTCTCACACCATTATGACTTTCTCACCAGTCTCTCCTCACTCATATCCTGCTATAATTATCCTTCCACTCCCTGCCGCTTTGATCTAAGCATTTCTAATTGAACGGTCACAGTTAACAGTTGGTCACCCTGTGGCAGGCGTAGGCACCAGTCGGTCTCAGCGTGGAGCTTGCAATGGCCTTTTGTTTCAGGACTGATTATGAGGCTGCAATTTCTAGGATGGATTTTACTTGATTAACTTTAATGGAGTAGCTCAAAATGACCCGTCTTACCATCCCATCGGGGGCAGATGAGGAGGTTTATCAATTATTGACAAGCAGCACACTTTTGGTCACTTTTTAATGCTGTAAATCTATTTTTTTTATGTTTAGAGCACATACTTTTGTGACATTTGCTTTAGAAAAAAGAAATATATAAATGATATAATTTAATTATATATATATTGAGAGATTTAATCTGTTTTAATATTCTTTCTTTTTCACTTTTACTTGTATGTTCCAATGCTTTGTTTAACTTGTCCCTGGCCCAATCATGTTTTTGAGATTGTGTTTTTTTGCCACATACCCAGATAATAGATTATATTCTTGGATCACCCTGTTTGCTATTGTTCTGTCATGAATAATAAACAAAACATCATCCCCACCACGTCTGGTCCCTAACTTTATTGTACTTAGTCATTTTAATAAATTCAACCTTATATGTGGAAAAAAATTATAAAGCCAGTTCTTCCACCCCAGTGCCCAGTGCAAACACCACTTTAGCTGTACCACAATGCTAAAATCCAACTGCTGGGAAATTTCCTGGAACAAGCTGAGAAAACATAAGCTGCATTTGAATCAAAGAACAAAATTACAATGTTTAATGAAACTGCTCGGCAAACTGTTGACTTTGCTTTATGTTGAATAATGGAATCTTTTCTTGGCAAATATTCCTGATCAGTTTTTCCATTTCAGCCAGTTACCATACACAACAGACCTTATCTTCAAAGCAATAGATCTAAATCAAAAGTAATTATTGATGTTAAACTATTAATATTCATGAGTCAAGACTTCTTTGTTCTCTGAAGCCATTGTGTGTGTGTGCGTGTATGTAATGCAGATGGTTGCAAAATGTCTTTGATTGGTTGGCTCTCTGTTTTCCTGTTTGAGCACACTTTACCAGAGGCCTGATCAATGCTGAGACATCAACCATATATCTCTTTGAAATTAGTACATTATTAGAGTGTACAAAACATTTGTCAGTAATGTTGAGTCACAAGATGATTTTACATTCACTACTTGTTCTGCATGCCAATGCAACATTTATTAATGCAAATACGACTCAGTAATCAATACACATAACTAGAATGCCTCTCTCTATGTAAACACGTTCCTGATTGAACATATTGACAAAGCAGCGCTGTGTCCAACCTGAACAATTAGAAAGCTGTTTTCTGCTCCCGTTCTCTGAAATTGATTCCTCTTTGACATTTTCACTGTGTTGAGCACTTCTGGTTTTGTTTTAACCCAAACAACTTCGTTTTTAGTTTTGTGTAGAAAGCAAATGGATGCATCTTGATTCTTTTCGTTTTGATTAATTATTTGTTCAGATTATTATTTGATTATTAAGTTCATTATTTAATACATATTTTACCAACAGGAAAACAGTAAATTGGATCAACCAATTGGATTTGCACTAAAAACATTTGTGGATCATGACAAGTGTGGCAGAATTATGTTTAGATCTTGAAAGGGTTCATTCAATGGTGGCAAACCGATACTTTCTAAATGGTACCAGTTCTTAAACTGGTATTTTAATCTGTAGGCATTCATTTTAAAATGCATATAAATTCATGCTTAAATAAATATACATTATTTAAGGTTTTAACATCCAGTCATCCTTGAAATTAGTAAAAATTTTGTACCAATGAGTGGATTATTTGATCTCTGGCAGCACTGTTTGGCAAACCGAGGCTTCCTCAAGTACTGCCTCAATCAGTTGTTGCCCTTTTTTTGTCCAGGTTAAAACCAAGATGATATAAACATTACGTATTACGATTTGCTACATAATATAAAGCAGTTGTATTCCTAATCTCAAACCAAGGGTCACTTGGAATGCTTGGATTTTAATGGAGCTGTTTTCATCTTTTATCACATGGTTCTGATCAACCGTCTCGTTCTTTAATATAATTCTCGCCCCATTCACAAAATTTTGGAACTGCACAGGACTCAGCTCAAACAGAAACCAGAAACTTATTCTAGGAAATATAGGATTGCAGGCAAGTGAGTCATGAACTTGGATATCCTTAAGGTTGTTAATAGAGAAGATCCAGAACTCTGCCAGACCCAGGAAAAGGAGTAGGAACTCTCAAGTACAGCATGTAAAGTATTCTTTGGTAGCAAACCGTTGACTAGATAATGATCTATTGAAAGTTATGGTTCATATTTATTGGTTGTAACCAGTGCTATTGTTCAGATGATGGCTGCTGAGGTAAACTCTGTCATGGATCTTGTGACTTGTTAGTTGTGGTCACCACTCAACCCATGATGGTGATTAGATTAGGCTTCAGTGGTGGGAATGAATATCCATGACCCCTGCAAAAATGTTTTAGGTACAATCGACATGAAGTTTGTTATCCAGTACTAGGTTCTGCTACGAATTCAATCACATTCAGGCAGAATTGTTGCATTGTGGTTTCTATTGCTCTCAATATTCTAAGTTAAATTCCCCAACACCTTTAAAATCTGACCCTTGGGTGGGCCTCCTTATGGTTTTCCAACATTCAAAAAATCTCATCTCAGTTGAACTTCCAACATAGTGCACAACGACATAGAGTTCCCATCATGTTCCAGTCAGAAGCTGTCTAGTCTCCAGAGTCCTATTTGCCCATCACATTACCAGGAAATCTTTAGAATGAT
The DNA here is from genome assembly GCA_007224835.1 of Danionella cerebrum. Classification (NCBI taxonomy): domain Eukaryota; kingdom Metazoa; phylum Chordata; class Actinopteri; order Cypriniformes; family Danionidae; genus Danionella; species Danionella cerebrum. The sequence continues at coordinate 829,847 of SRMA01026708.1, read as the reverse complement.
CCTGCACTGGGGAATGTTCAGCTGGGAAACCATTTTGAGCCTCTCAAAATGTAAATTTGGCCAACTACCAATGTACATGCCAACCTGTCTACCTACATGCCTCAGCATAGTGAATGTGATCTATACAAATGGATGCAGACTCTGTTAGTACAATTCACACTAGGAACAGAGAACTATAGTATATCGACCATATCTTCAATTGAAAGGTGTGCATCAGTAGTCAGAGTGTTTTTGGCTCATCTGTTCATGACACTGCCTTAAAACCATTAGAGACTCTGTAGTGGATACAATGGTATTCACCACTTTGGAATCTTTTCTTGTTGAAAGAATTAATTCCTCCTTTTATATACACAGTAGTTCTGTAATTTATTCAAACTGGGATAGAGTTCCCTGCCAACTTCCAATTTAACTCTTGCTAGTGAAACCAAGCGTTCATTTTCAGTAAGTGGACGGCAGAGGACATAGCAACATTTTATTAAACCCTTGGGGGAAATTGTGGGTAAAAGTGGTATCTCAGTGAGCTTAGATTTCATATATAAGAGTGAAATTATTGCCCTTTTCTTTACAGTTGTATTGAAGCGTCTATTAAAAGACCTCTATGTAATTTACAGTGGTTTAGTGCCTCAGCTTTTGCCAAACATAACATTTAAATAGCTGTTTTTCAAGACTAAAGAATTTTAAAGTCCTAAACAACAGGCTTTCTTCCCAGACTCACTCTCTAGAGGTTCTCATGCTTGGGTAGCTCAGCATACAGACAGATGCAGAGTGGGAGTGTGTGTGATTGAGGCTTTTCATCTTTATACCTGATAATAAGACATCATGAGGATACGTCTATCTTTTGCTGCTGAAGAGAGTGTGGAACATTGAGAAGTTGTTGTGAAATTTACGATATGGATTTGTCTTGTAATATGTCACCTACTGCTGATCTGCTTATCGAGTTTTCACCTTGAAAAGAGTTTTTATTTGCAGTGGACAAAATCTAGTTAGAATTTTTCCATTAGAGCTGTATTTAAGGAAGGACCTATTGGAATTCAGACAGCATTTGTGAAAGAATGGGCGGCTTTCAGTAACTCTGTGATTTCCTTTTTTTATTTATTTAATTTTTTTTTTTGCGTGCTGCTCAGATATGAAGCCACATGTGCATCCAGTCAAGTAATGAATATACTGCTACTAAATATACCACTGTGAAATTGAACAGAGGTGCAACGTGCCCTTAGGCATTGTTTCTGAAGTCATTCTCTACAGATTTCCACACTTCATGTGACTTTCAGAGATTCAACAACTAATCAAAGATAGTAATCTATTATATTGCTGGCAATGAATCTTGATTAGTTGACATGCGCATTTCACTATAGATTTGATCAAAGTTTTCTTTCTGTGGCTGGTGCTGATACCCAATATTTGGAAATCTGTATGGCTGAATTTAATTTTTTTGTCACGACAAATGTGCCTGCTAAAGAAGCTTGAAGATGGAGCGAACATCACTAAAACGGATGTAAATGATAAACTGATGCGACCAGATATGATAGATGGCAGCTATGATCTACAGATAAAGTCATAGCTTTCAGTTATGCCAATCATGGCTGTAAGGGGTAAATTAAATTAGCTTAATCTCATCGAAGAATTGGTGCCCACCTTTTTTTACCTGTAAACGAATGATCTACTGTCGTGATCTTCCAACTTAGGGAACTCTAGTTTCTAGTTTTGTTAACTTTAATAGGCTCCTCCTTCTGAAGCTGCTTTGAAGCATTTGCATAAAAGCACTAGATAAAAACATTTGACTTATGTAGAAGGAAAGAAAAGACATTCAAATCTCTAGTTAACACAGCCATATTTCACAAGGATTTAAATGATACCAGACACATGGGTATGACAATGCTTCAATAAATATTGTTGAGTCATTAGATGCTCAAGTGGAGTTCGGAAAGTGGCACATGCTCATGCACTACCTCAAGAATTCTCTGTTTTTACATTCTAAGAATTATTCAGTACAGCACTGTTCAATGCTCTAGAAGGATTCTGGTACACCTTGTTTTCTGTGATCAGCCCTAAGGCCTCTACGCACTAATCTGAATTTTCGATTCAAAGTTTCATGTGACAAACGCCCCACAGAGTTTCGCTATGCCATATCGGATCCGTTTCTTGCAAGGATAACGATCAATGAAAGCTCACTCTTTTCATGACATGAGTAGGACGTAAAAGAGTGACTTGGTGGTGCTTATTCCACATTTTCATAGCAACTTTGCACAGAAAATGGGAAAGAAAAACGTACCCCAAATCGTCTCTCTTTTCTCCACATTTTTATCAAACAGCTCCCTGTGATCAGCCACCAACAGTATAAACCACTCGACATCCATGATTTTTTTCGATGTGTTCTCTGATGGTTTTTTTTTTTTTCAAGCATGGCCACAATCTAAACGTAAAGCACCCTGCTGAGAAGCCATCCGTAGATTCAGGCAAATCTCAATTCATATATGTGTGTGTAGAGGCCTCTGGACTGCGAGGCATCAATCCAACATTCTCTGAGATTGTTTTTGTTCAATCCGAGGTTCTCTCAATCAAATGTTACTTTGCGTGGTCTATGTAATCAGCTGTTGGATTTTTTTCAGAAGCTGAGCTTAGTCTCTTAAATCTAGAGAAAGGAAGCAAGACGTGGTTCGGTTTAAAAGAACTTGACTGTTCTCTTTGGGATCAATTGAAGTTATTACTGCGAGCCAGGTTTTTTTCTACAAACGTTTCTGACCACAGAGATTCACTTCAGGGAAAATGGCCAGAAATCCCCATAATCATGCTCCTCTACACCTTTTGGAAAGCCCAGATGAGGGTAGATGCGATGTCAAATGTGATTTCATATGCATCTAATTGCAGATAAGCAAATCATTTTGGCAATAAAGTTTTTGATTCTTGTAGGGCACATAGGAAAGTGCAAGACATGGGCGTTTTACATTCTCGTGGTGCCTATTTGGATTTTATTTGAATGCTTGGGTTTCCTTTTAGTTGATTTTGGAGACAAATGTCAGGAATCCGACATGTCTCTCCATTCCCTCCTTCAGGAACCTAGACGTTTATTCCAGTTGAATTGGTGTATGATTTGACCACAAGAGCGACTTAAAATGGGTATGGTGTTTGCACAGTAGAGAAGTTAACCCACATTTACCGTCTTTCTCTATAGGCAGACAGTTCTACAGAACAGGTTTGGTCATGGACTTGAAAGACAGGAGGCACCGATCTCTGACACGGGGTCTGATTGGAAAGGAACATCGCTATGCAACCTCCTCTCTGGACTGTGAGAACTGTCACATAGTGTCTGAGAAATCCTACCGTTGCAGCAAGACGCTAAAGGCCTACCATCAGGATACACGCTCACGGTATGGAGGATGTGTAGAGGAGCTGGTGCACCAGGAGACAGAGCAGTATGTCAGAGAAGGTGAGTTTTCTCAACACTTATTGAACACAGTTGTGTGCCAAAGTCTTCCTTTTCAAATCTCTATTATTTTTCCATTTTCTTTCATCATCTTTTTACTCCTATTCGATACGATAACATTTACAAGCAAGTCGTGATCCCATGAATATATATGCAGTTCATAAGTCCATGTTGGATCCAGTAATCTTTACTGTAGGTCACAAATTTCTCATTAGTTTTTGCTTCGACAAATGCCATCATGGATGAGCATTATCCATTTTAATGCTCTTAATCCCCTTGTAATAAAAACAAAGACATTGTAAGTTTTAATTTGCAGTTATTAAAACTTTCAATCCGTATGTTATTGTCATCCAACTCACTTTGACTGGAACGCAAAGCAAAAATGTTATTTACGTGATTCAAACTTCAATCCATTTAATCAATGGTACACTATTTTAGAAGCCTACTTCAGTTTGTCCAAAGGTACTGATGCTGAGGCATAAGTAATGTAATGTCGGATGAGTCATCACTTTGAGTATTTGTGTATTTCCATGTTTATATTAGTATACGATAGTAGTGCCCTAGTTTTAGGTAGGTATGAACACTTCAAAAATATCTATTTTTGGCTTTGGAGGTCTTGTGTACCCCAAACAAAAGACCAATACAAAACAAATACAAAAATTGAAAAAAAGAAAAAAAAAAAAAAGCCAAACAGCAACCAAGGAAATTAATAAATGAACTGTTGCCATTTTCGGATTTTGTTTGATTGTTTGGGGTAAGTGTAGACACCCGCTGAGTCTTAAGTGGACTGTCAAAGTGAGTCTGTTTGGAGGAAATTGAGGAGCAATCAGCTGAATGCCTACACTGGAAAGTGCTCAGAGTAAAATGAACTCTATTCACAAAGGGACCAAATGCTTCGTAAATAGTCAGGACCCCTTATTAGTTGGGATGAGCGGTGGTTGTTCCCAATTCCATTATTAATTCCACAATAATGCAGAAACAAAATGCATTACGATAACCATGTTTCCATCTAAAGATGTGAATTAAATGTTGCATAAAATATTTGAGACTACAGCACTGTTTCTATATAACGAGTCAAAGAGAACAAAATTGTCACTTCCTGATAAACTGGTGCCAAAAAAAAATGGGGAATTTTTAAATGATCAAAACAACGTTTCAGGTGTGCAACGGAATCGGTCTATTTGTACCATGACGACCATCCTCCTGTGCGTCATTCATGTCCTTACGATTAGATTCTTACGCATGTGGGATGTTGGATGCCAGAGTTGTCTCCAATGCTATGACGCTTGGCGTGGCACCTTGGGACAGAGAAATTCATATTTTCATATCATGGAGCACTTCAAGGCACAGTACAAGTTGTTAAGGTCGGGCTGAGTGGCATTGAGATGTGTTTAAGAAAAGAATGAACAGGCTGACAAAATCACAATGAAAGTGTTTACATGAAGAGTAAAGAAATCATATTGCACAGAGATCATTTTCCCATTACAATAGCTGAAAAAATCTTCCTCAGAGTCAGCTCAACTTTATCTAGAAAGGGACCAACTACAATTTGAGTAGACTTCATTTAACTCTAGATTCATTATTATAGTAAAGAAACTGAACAACTAAACTATTTGAAAGTTCCATCCACAGATCACTGCCCCAAGATTTTAGTCCACTCAAATCAATCTTTCTAGGACGTGTTGAAAAGTTTATAATGATGGGTCGAAGGGTAAAATTACTCTTCAACCTACTGATCTTTTATAGCAAATAATTGGTGAAATGAAAGGTTTTAAAAAAGGTTTTGCCATGTTGAGACGTCTCTAAATCCGGTATAACAATATATCAGGTAAAGAGATAATAGAAGCACACTGCATTATTGAAGCAGAGACCTTCAGGCTTTCAGTGACCGCTCCCACTGTTCAAATACTTGCTTTTACATTTAACCCAACAGAATTGGTGTGAATTGGTCATTGATTTTTTTTATTCATTTCATGTTGCTGCAAAACCGCCTATGCTTCATTTTACAGTGTGTGCGTGATAACTTGCAAACTTCAAGGACAACAAGGGGATCAAAGTGAAGGATATTGGAAGAAAATCAATTTCATGAAAGAGAATGGAAAAAGAAGTTGATTAATTTCTAACTGAGATATTAGTTATATTCAAACGCGTACTTTCATTGTAGTCAATGGCTCATAAACATACATTAGAGATATGCAGAAGGTTGGGATTATTGATCTATAGCAGTGCTCTGAAATGGATGTTTTAGACACATTTAATGCATACAGTTACCAGTTCTAATGGAATGTGGATAAATTATGAGATGAAGGGTTGTGACCAACTGCTTTACCAACAACAGGTTAATATATATATATATATATGTTAAATTTTTCCTTTCTGTGTGTAATGCAGCTATTAGCAGGCTGTCTTAGGAAAACTAAAGAAACTTCCTTTGAGCAAATGCAACCACTTGATCTCGGGAATGAGAAGTTTAAATCATTTAAAACCTATAGGTGTGCTGGCGATTCCATTTGGATATTAATTTTGAATGCCTGGTAAAAACATACAGAGAATTACTCTTAAAAAAGAGAGGAGTTAGATTTGCATATTATGTCTCAGAGTGTGTCCAAAAAATCAGTAAAAAGCACATTTAATAAAAATATTATAATCCAGACAGAGGAGAACACAAATTCATTCACGGACATCAACCGTAAATACTTCCACGTCTTAGGACATAGATTATACATTTAATTACACTATTATGTTTGCTTTCATGGCATGAATTGTGCACCAGATACATTTTATGCATAATTTTTTTACATTTACAGATACAGCAAGGACATTTAAAACAATATGTGTTTTATTGCATTTTTTATTTTTTGGCACTTTCTTTTTATTACATGCCCATATAATAAAAATACATGAAATTTTAGCATTGATTTCTCTTTGAATCACTTGTCTGTCAGCTCGACAGCCTCTCTGCTCTATAGTTTCTGGCAGAGCATGAAAGTTTTTAACAGCCACAGTTTGAACATACATTTTTCTACTTGGTTAAACATCTTCCATTTCTGCAGAGAATCAGCCAAACTCACAACAAAGCCCTGAGCAATTTTTGTCCACTTGATTTGGCAATGTCTGTTTTTTTTTTTAGCAAGATTCTGTTTTTGATAAAGCTGCCGGGTGAGGTGGCATCACGCAACACCAAACTTTTATTATCCTGCGATAAAATATGCTCCACTTGCTGCAGTGTCTCATTATAGGGAAGTTTCATCTATTCCTCAAGCAAGAAGGGACTTTGTCGCTTTTCTCCTTCGTCATTTGCTATAAAAATAGCCAGAGTGACTGAGCTTCACACTGCTTCCTAGTCTTTAGTCAAGAATAAATTTGAGCTGTACACATCCAAAGTTCACATTCCAGTATTTTCCATGCCAGCAGATCCCATCAGATCACACTTGTCTTACAGTTCCCTGTTAGTCGATACCAGAGACGTATCCCATCAGTCAGATTCCAGACATGCGTCTCTGTTCCCTCCTTCAAGGAATGAGGGGTTAAGCACATAACCTAGATGTTTTGGCTATAAGTCTCTGTAATAGAAAATATTTAGAACATTATTGTCTCAGATAGAACAGCACAGGAGGAAGTTACATCACAACAGGAAGCTAACAAGTGCGGCACAACTAACTTCTGGCTCTTTTCCTCTGGAGACCCTGAGACACAGCCCCCCCCCCCTCCCTAGTTTCTTTGTGTTTCTTTCCTAAATGCAGCATGACATTTTTTGCGGTTAGCATCTACAGTGATTCAAAGTGAATTAAAGCAGCATTTACCATATCTTTATACTGTAGTGGGTTTGATAAATATTTCAAGAACACCTCTTAATTCTGGTTCTTGATGACCCTAGTGGTCTTTGATTTATGATCAGTCCCTCTTAGGCATCTTCAAATCCTCTCTCTCTTCTTCCAGCACAACATCTGGCACCAAACTCAGCATTTGAGACTGTACTACGCTGAGCTACTCCAAACATAGCGTGGCAGATCAACAAGATTAAATTGAGTGAACGGGAAGAGAGGAAGATGATGGAGAATAGTGAATAGAGAGGAATGGTGAAACTCTATCTCACTCTAGGATATTGTTGACACCTGCGAGTAAAATCTGGCTTATGTGATCCTATCACGGGTGATGGGAGAGGAAGGATAAGAGTTAAATTTGGTTCTGTCATGTGCCGGAAGCTTTGCTGCTGACCACATCTGATCAGATTTCAGGACTCAATTGTTTGTATTTAGACGGTGAAATCATTTTGTTATAGGGATGTATATTAATTCTATTATACTACAGAAAAAAAATCCAATTTGCTATCTTTTTCCTGTTATGGACTAGCAACCATTTGCCTCCCCTCAGTCTAAGAGACGAATAGAGAAGAAAATATCTTTAAAATAAGGAACGCTTGAAGTATTTGGTAAACAGTGCACACACGAGCCTTTGTCTCTGTGAGGTTTGGTACACTTAAAAGCTGGACGTCAACCTTAAGGAAGTCCAGATAAGGCTGGGTTAACTTTCAAAAGTAAGAGCTGGAATGACATGAAACCCAGCATGCCGCAGCTCACTTCACTCATTAAACTTAGCCTGGGAGCGATAGCAATGGCATCAGTTAGAACTACACCACCACCACACTGCCATACATTATTAGTAGGCCCAAGCTGAAGTTGCAGACTGTTTATTTGTGATTTATGCTGAGAATTCAGCCGACAGGACGGTTTTAACATTCTGTTGTGTTCATAAGTTTAAATTGTAATCAACAATATTTCAATACAAAGCTTAAAATTGGACAGCTCTGAACTGTATAAAAGATGGTCATGACCCTGTACAAAACCTGGAATTGTACGGGTATAAACTGTTTTTATAACAACAAAAAAATGTTAGTTAGAGAGTTATAAGATGTAAAATGCACATTATAATCTACCACAGTAGATTCAATGTTATATGAATTACTTTTGTTTCTCATACAACTTTAAAAGATGGGAACAATACTATTTAAAATATATTTTATGCTTTTTAGATTTTTTTTTTTACCATGTCCCGCTCAAAAGCCATCACATGGGAGAGTTTATGCTTTGCTGAATTGGACAGTTTTGCTTTCTCCAGGGGAGTAAAACATCTGGTGTGGTGTTTTCTCCTCTGGATTGGAACATTGAATGTATGTAAATATTTATTAGTTGTGTTTCCTACGAGCCAGTTTACATTAGCTGTGTCAGGACATGGCGGCGTTGGACTGAAAGGGAGTGGATAAGGGAATGGGGAAGGGTGAGGGGGGAAGGTTCACGAGTGAAAAAGAAAATTGGAAAAATACCTACCTGATCATACCATATAAGTCCATGTTAAATTTCCTTTAGTACCATTTGCAGTTTTTATGTAACAGAGCATCTACCTAGACAGACCATGTCCGTTTGTTATAGTTCATACAGAACAGTTCTTGCAGTTTGTATATTCAGGCACACATACCCCCCCCCCCCCAAGGAACCAACAGCGCCCCCAGAGAGAAACGCTTTTTAGATTTAAATTAGTTTGTTAATCACCATGAATAATGGCAAACTTTGCTTCTTTAGCAAAATGAGCAACTGACTTTGACGTTGTTGTAATGTAAATGAATACTGGGTTCTTAAAAAGCATTATTTTGCTGCAGTGTAAGAAGCACAGGATGATTTTATTTGGCATTTGCTCTCACAAATAATGGCTAATGTTGGCTCTGCATCATTTCGACTTGTCGCTCAAGATCAATAGCAATGTGACCGCATCACTTACAGGCTTCGATTTGTTTGGAGTAAGAGTTGGTAGTTTAACAAGCTCTTGATGGAATTCCATCCACATTACAACCAGAGGCCACCAAGGAAAGAGCAGGATCTTTCAGTGTTTTGGCATCACTCATGGAAAGCAGCTTACGTTTAAGGCTGCTTATAAATGTATTTCTACACCCACTGATGATGCCGGAGCTGTGAAGAGGTGTGATGTTTTAGGTGAGCCTCTATTTCAATTAGAGATCATTTCCACGTTGAAGAGTGCCATTAGGCCTTTGGTACGGAGCGGTGTGTAATGGACGGTGCTTGAGAAGTAATATTGATGGGAGCACTCTTGCTGTAGACTGTAGTGGAATAAGAATGAGAGTGCGATGCTGAAATGAAATGGTGAAAATGAGTTGCTGGTGTACAAACAAACAGAAATGTCTCAGTGGGATCTGTAGATTTCTGCAGTGTTTTTTTTCCCAATTCATGTAGGTTACCTTGAGGAGCAAGTCATGTGTAATTTCAAAAATGATTCACACAATGGGTTGGATTTGATGCATGAAGATAACCCTTTCTTTAGTTTCCATTTGCACTGTTCCCGACATCTTTTATTCAGAACTTCTCTCTGAAATCTTTCAAAGAGTGCCATGGCCAATGTATTGATTTTTGAAAAGAGGAAGCTTGAGTTTTAAAATATATACTGTTTGCTATCTTTAAGTGCTATTTTGCACCAGCACAGAATCAGAAAAACATGGGATGGTAAGCAGCAAGGATATTCTCTTAAAAAGCTTTCTTGCAAAGCATGTAAAACACATTATTTCTTAGTTAAATATAAAGAAAACGGTCCTGGCCCGTAGTGTAGTGGATGGTGCGCAGGACATGTATGCGCGGTTGTGAGCTTGTCGTCTTTCCCATCCTGCCCCATTCTCTCTCCGCCTTTCTTCCTGTCTCTCTCCACTGTCCTGTCTTTTGAAAAGAAAAAAAAAACAATAAATATATTTAAAAAAAAATAAAGAAAGAAAACGGCCTCTCCTTTTAAATGTATTGTTTTACGTACTGTATACATTAAAAAAACTGGACATTGGCTGCTTAATCCAATGTTCATGAAGTAATAATAAGATTTTTTTTTATCTTTATCAACTCTTAATCAAGTTATTTTTACCCCTTAAACACTTTTACTAACTTTAAGCCAGCCTTTTGGTACTTCATACTTCAAACCACTGGTAAAAAAAAAAAAAAAAACAGTTTTCACTGACTCTTTGACATTTTATCATAATGTTAACATTAGCTAGCTTATTATTTCTGTTGAATTCATTCACGCAGTTCAGGGGAATCACTTTCTCTCTCTTTTTTTATGATTAAAGTCCATCAGAAAATGACAACTAAGCATCACTTCAAATATAAAAAAAATGCATTATAAAACACTGATTAAATTAGATATTATAACACAGTTTCTTTACAAATTTCAACGGACAGGGAAGGTCCCGGAGCCAATCAAACAGGTCCTGGTCCTCACATACGATGTGTGTGCTGCGGCACAAATTAAGCACTGTTCCATTCCTACCCGAGCAGAAATGCTCACTGTTAATTATAACTCATTTGTAACAGCCACAATCTCACTCTAAACAGCACAACTGGGTGTTTTCATTCACTGCATATGTCTGTTGGGTTTTGCTGTTCTTTGGAAATGACAAAAGATTGAAACTTAATTTACAAACGTTGTAGCTCTTTAATATTTAAATGCTGTATGACTTTAATTGAAGTCATTGTATAATTCTGTGAAATGTTAATGTTCTCTAAATAGGAGAACACAGAGATATTGTGAGCAGCTGTGGATTGAAGGTATTTAATTAATTGAAAGCAAACAAAGAGGAGCTCTATAGCAGGAGTGCAAAAATTTGCCTTGCAAACAATGATTAAAAATGCTAATATTTTAAATGTGCTCAGTTTTCTCTTTGAGAGACATTACCCTGTATCTATTCAGCTCTGCTTTCAGTCCATATTTTGTGTCATTTAACCGTTAGAAGTCTCTGCACACAGCGGTGCGTTTGCCTGTGAATCCGGCTGTTTTGAATTAAGTAGTTAAGAATGACGCGACCCAACTATTGTTTATTTTTGATTTCAAGTATGTTTAGGTTTCAGAAAGGTTATTAGTTTTGTTATTTTTGGATTAACAAACATTATGACATGTAATCTGCAAGGTAATGTGAGAACATGAAATGCACAATTGTCTTATCAGTGCCATGTAGTGGTGAAAAGAAGGGCTATCCCTTGGAAGTACAAGACCTCTGATATGGCTTGTGGTTTGAGTTGGGGGGGGGGTCACATTGTTTTGACCCCGTCTTCGCTTCTCTGGGGTAATGTTATGAGAAGATATTTGTAAAAAAGAACCTGGGGTTATATTTGAAAAAAGCCATCAAGCATTGTCACAAAAAGAATTTAAATAAAAAACAAAACAACAAAAAAATGTTTTAAAGTTTAATTTATTCAAGCAAACAAAATTGTCAAGTAGTAAAATAGGACTTCTAAGACTTAATAGCATATTTTTTGCATTTTCCTATTTATCCAATAAGCACTGAGAGATTTACAGAGAAGGATTTTAGAACTGGTTACAGCAAAACTCTAGACATGGATGGCAACCTTGAGTGACCGTCTCATGATAATATGTCATTGTGCTGTTTAACATTTAAAAAGAGCCTAGTACTTCTCCCAGAGGAACATTATACCATCTTCTATGGAGGAAAAAGTGTCATGCTGTTTAACTATACCTTGACTGGTGAAGCACAGACTCAAGGGCAATTGTGTGAACAGCTATGCCAACCTGCTCCCAGCCTTCTCACACAGATTAAACATTCAGTCTTCACTGCATCTTTTCTCTTAGCTTGGGGTTGAGCTTTCTGTTCAACGCTAAAAAGGTGCCAATTTGATCACAATTTTTGGTCATAATAACCTCTTTTAGTTAAGAGATTTGCAGTGCTATATAATTAAATGAAAAAAGAATATCTAGAAAGTGAGTTATACAACCATTCTGAACACAGCACACTCCTCTGAGTTCTTAGGTTGTTCATTTGCACCAGGTAAATGGTTAGTCAGTGAAGTGAGCTCTAATTTCGTGCCCCCTCCAGACCCTAATGGGCTCCAAAGCAAGTATCCAGGGTTCATAAATTGGTCCGTTTATGAGAGGAAAAATGTAGCCTTGCAATTTGTTCAAAATAACTGTAGAAAACTTGATTATCTACATTCATGTGAAGGTTTTATACTAGATTTGATATAGTATCTGCATTACAATAAAACACCTTTGCACAGCTCTATGTAACATTTTAGACGGGCATCTATTACTTACTATTAGCATTAGCTTGTATTGAAGGGTCTGCGATGTTCTGTGCATGATTTCTGTGAAATATATGAACCAGTTTAATTAATGAATATGAATTAAGTGGTCAATAGAGCATGGGTTAATGATGCCAGAGATTCAAATCCCAGGACTGACCAAAAGCGCTGCATTATTGCAATGGAAGCCGCATTAGATTAAAGTGTTCACCAAATGTTTACCATATCTTTCTTCCCTCCTTGTAAATACTTTCTGTCTTTCTCCTCCCCTTCATCGTGGCCCTGGGTAAACTACTGCAACTCATAACTCTGATTAAAAGCTTGCAGTCTCTATCCTAGCCAACACCTCAAGCTACAACACTCAATGGACTTTTTATTTCTAATTTTCTGATGCAAACTTCCTCTTTGAAATGATGTACTTCTTCCAAAGGAACCATTAAAATAACATCTTCATATATAAAAACAAATGCCATGGAAATAATGTCTCTCCTTAATGACAGCCATACAGAAATCCATACAATTTAATCTTTCGCTTTAGTTTGCCTTGGGTTCATTGCTTTGGAGAACACTTTTTCTTTATTTTTGGAATTTCCTTTTTAGTTTAGATGTTGTCTGACACAAAGATTTGCCCTGCATTTTTTTAAACATTATGGAATAATGAAAGCAAAAAGAAGAAAATCTCTTTTGCGGTGCTTGATGCAAGCATTTAGAAGTAGACCTTGCCTAAAGCAAACGGTGTCTTCTCTATTGGGAATAACGCAGTCGTGATTCTTTCTTGTCCTTTGCGATCATAAACCTTTTTATATTCTGTGGGACATCAGGCAAATGCACACCTTGAGTTTACTCCAAAAACCTACAACTTTCAGATCTGTAGCACTCTTCAAGTTTCTTAACATTACTTTTTTTTGAAAATGAACATGTTAAGGGAATTGTCTGATTTTGTAAATAATTAAGTTATTGCCTGACCTTCCTGTCGTAGTTCTGCTATTCTTTGTTATTTTCTTCAAAAACAAGCTAAAGAAAAGCGAAAGATAAACAATACAAAGGATCTTGATACTCTCCACTGGTGTTTAAAGATGAGCACTCCACCAGCGATGGTGTCTTATTCAAGATAGCAGTGAAGAAATGGTTAATCTGACCAAGGCTGATGCTAGATGGGCTTCCAGGAAGCCCCCTTTTCCACAACAGCTATTTTGTTCTTCAACTGTTCAGTCAAGAAGCCTGACATTATTCTATGTATGCTGACTACCTGGTCTCTTGCCTGAAAATATTGAGTCCTGGCTTCACAATAAAAACAAACGAAGTGCAGCATAGACTGATAATATTTAATAACATAGCCTGACATTTATGCAGTAATATATGTATATAATATATGTAATATATGTTGTTAAAATCCTGACTGGACTGCATCTTAAACACACCATCTGCTTTGAAATGTTTGTCCGGGAGAGACCTGGTTAATGCATTATAAGACTACCTTGTGTCTTGTTGCTGTGCTCAATCTTTCCAAAACAAGAAACTGTTTTTCTCAAATTCACGTTGCTAGCAGAATTTTAGGGTTTTAACCTATGTGTGACATTGTTGATCATTTGTATCTGTTTGGTAAATTTGGATGATCATACACCTGACTTTAACCAACGTACTGTATACAACATGGATGAAGTTTCTGTGACGTTTCTGTCTCTTGGCAAGAGGAAGTCAAGAGGCTCAGAGTGGGCATCGCCAGCCATTGCCTTCAAAAGAATTGAAAACGGGCAAAAGATCTACAGAGGCAGGATGTTGGCGTAGTGAAGATGCCTAAGTGGCTGAAGGTTTAAACCTGAGACTGCCCAGTGCTCGACCTTCCTTCATGTGTTTTACACTAGGTGATGAGACGAGCTGAAGAACTGTCAATCACATTATCAAACAAATAAGAAAAAAAAACATCAGCTTGTTCATGAAGGGCTAATCTAGAGATTTAAATAATTAAAAATAATGGAACCAGTGGTGGAAACATGGCTTTTTAAGCTCCAAAGCTGGGCAATTTCAACATCGAAAAATAATGGGTATTAAAATATCTCAATGCATTTACAGCATTTTTCATACTGGCTTCAAACTTACACTGTGCTTTGTCCTCAAGATTGATGCAGCTACATATTTAGTTTATAGATATGCAAATAGCTAAACATTCATGTAACTATTCGTTGCTTTAATATTCATACCGTTCTATAAGCATGCTTGAGAAAGAACGGTAGATATTAGTGTCATTTACCTAAAGATAAAGCTTGTAACTTGCAGGAGCAAGTGAAGAGTTGAGACAGAGTTGTTCACATTCCAGCTAATGAGAGCATCCACTAAACATGAAGAGGTGTAAGGAAATAAAAGCTCCCTCTCTGATATGGAAATGTTTAAACCCCTAGAGTTTTGAAACAGCATGGCTCTTGTTTTCCTGTCCTGCATCTTCTGATGGCACGCGCAGTTTTAGGCTGGTTGTGTTAACATTTGCATCTCACCTCAGCAGGCTCCTTTGTCAATCAGGGAGAGGCCTGAAAACAGATGATTGAAGTCAGGAGAGCATTCCATGCATTCTTCAGAAACACCTCACTGTACCTGACTGCATGTGAGAAATAAAATGTTGCCATGGTTACCCCTCCCTCAACAAATGACCTTGGTACTCGCTCTGAATTTAGCACCTGCTGAAAAGGGATTTCCATCTGAGCAAAAACTCAAAAACTGGCCTTTTCATAAAAAAAGGGGAGGGGGGTCTTCTTCGAGATTTTTTGTTGTTTAGAATGGCTTCTGGCTGTTCGGTTTGACTCTATCTTAAGTTTGCACCTTGGAAGATTTTCCCCTTTGGAGTAGAGGCTCAACGGCAGGGAAGCAGGTGGTCCCCATGACTCCACACATTAAAATAGCCAAGGACTTTCTGTGATTGTGGAACAGGTTTGTTGTGCACAACGACAGGGTTGATGGACCAAAATGTTGTTCTTGCTCACAGCTTACATGGAACTGACCCCGGTTGCTGTCGGTTACCACATGTCAGGTATGCATGTGTCCCTGTGTCCCTCTGTTTTCTAAGCACAACCCTTTGTGTGGATAAAGTGGAAGGAAAGCAGTGTTTAATCGCCTTCTTAATTTCAACATTTGTCCAAGTAAAGAGTCTGTGCAGTAAGAGATGGAATAACAAAATAAATCCATAAAAATACCAATAAATAAGTCTTCATCTGCACAAGAAACTATGTGAACAGGTCCATCTTATTAATGAACATCTGAAAGAATCAAAGGTGAACTGAGGAAACCGGTTCTGGCAACAATTCAGCTCCACATTTTTGATAAAAACACCTCAAACATCATGTTATTATATAATAATTCGGGTATTTTCGGCCAAGAAGATAGGGGCAGCCCAAATGGGGTGATGGATGGAAAATTCAGTAAAGAAGTGGCTCAAGAAAAAGCACGTCGGGTCCTATAGTGTGGTCTAAGACCTTTATCCCATATTAATTTTGTGGATGGGGTTTAGGTTCATAATGTTAAATCGCCCGCCAAAAGAGTCTGTTGGGGGGTGGGCTTCTCTTGTTGCCTGATTGTATACTGCCAGCAATATCAGATCTTAGTTTTAGATTAGCTAAGATTACGACACTAACGATGCTTTCACATCTAACTTGTTTAGTTTGATTCATTCAAACTAAACAAGTTCATTTTCCGTTTAGTTCGGCAGGTGAGAAAGCAACAACCGAACTCTAGACCAAATGCAGACAAAAAAAAACAGTCCGAGACCTGCACGATGAATCCAAACAAACTCTAGAATGTGTGGTGCAGACATAATCGAACTCTGCTTCGAACTAAACACAAATAGAAATGACAAACACATGCTTTTTGAACAAATACAGCCACCGTACTGTGCGTGGCAATATGGGTTGGCGTTTGTCTGTTTACATGACAGAGTTGTCCTGGTAGCCACGGTCAAACTGGGAGTAATGATAAAATAAAAGATGCCAAGTGTCAAAATCAAGCAGCGAAGTCTGTCCATTTTAATTGTGTTGTCCCAGTTTTCAGGAGTTATGTACTTCTGTGTGTTCCTCTCGGTCCAGACCAAATAAACAAACTAACCCCTAAGTCTAAACTTGTGTATTGCAAAAGGCTTCATTTTCTAATACGCTAATAATGCTAATATTTATAACATAAACATTTTTTGTTTTGGTAGTTATTCTTTCTTAATGTTAGTTATATATGAACTGATTTTTTATTTGTCTGTGGGTAAAGATTCAAAATCAGCAGATGGCCAAATATTTATCTTCACTATATTTAATGTAAAGCGATTAATCATCCTCAGGCTATTAAAAATACCCTTTTCAGGCAATGAATCTTATTTTTTTCATGTACATAAATAAAGATAAAAACACATATGTGGATTCATTGATTCGTTAAACCATAAATAACAACAAATGAACTAATTTTAAATTACGTTTATTTAAACCAGTTTCAGATGAAGATGTGTTGCAGGCTTATGATGATCATTGGCTGTTTATGAGTAAATAGATTAGTAAATTTAGTAGATTAGTAAATTTCAGACTTTGGTGAATTGTCATTTTGTGGAATTGTGCTGTATTTGTGTGTACTTGTAATCCCCCCCCCCACTTGTTTGTCTAGACAACTACTGGGTTCAAATCACATTCTGAGTCCCCGTTTATCTGGTTGTGGATGTTTTAAATATTACTGGCTTGAATTTGTCCTAATACTTTTTAAAAGAGTTTTAAAATAAGGTGTTTAAACAGACATCTGTGCAACCGTATGCATCAAGAACATTTCCGTTCAGAAAATGAACAGTGTCTGGTGGTCCCATCTCAGAGCGGCAAAAAATCTCTCACCAGGACCTTCTCCTTCACAGTTCCTGGCTGGTGGAATTCCATTACCGTCCCATTATGGAAAGCTGAATCTCTTTACACCTTCAAAAAGCAACTAAAAACTCTACTCTTTCGAGAGCACTTACTAACTTAACTTAATAAAAAAATAAATAAAAAAACCATCTGAAGCACTGATTTGAATTCATTTTCTGTACTAGCTTGAAAGTGTTCTATGTGTATGTCTTCTGATCAATCCACTTTGTACCAAACTGCTTGATGTTTACTCCCAATGTGAGTCGCTTTGGATAAAAGCGTCTGCTAAATACATAAATGTTAATGTAAATACATGTATTTCAATACTAAAGTGTATTCCAGTGGGTAAAATATTCACTTACAAGGTCCACTTAACAAATTTCAACAACACTCAACAGAAAATGCAGCTTTATTTAACTTAAACATGTAGATGATGTAGAAGCACACAGCACTGAGAGGGAGAGGAGTGAGAATGAGGAAGGGGAAAGAAACAAAAAGAGACCGGATCTCAAAGATCAACTAAAAATAGGATTATACATATTTTATTCAAGAATTAAACACTAGAATAAGACATAAGATGATGAAAAATGACCCGTTATTAGCAAGGTCCGATATTAGACTTTACTTTCCTGATTTATTTTGTTTTTGCTTACTGGGGTATTTCTTACAGTACTGAGGGAAGTGGGAATGAACTGGTGGATAATGCCAGTTATTATTGGGCCGCGTAAAGGCAAAAGTAACTAGAAGAGTGAGGACCAAGTCAAATATTATGTTGAGAGCTCTTCTGGGAAATAGAAGTACCACATTTTAACCTATGTATGACTATGATGTGTTGGCTAAATTAATGCGAAGTCCCAAAACAATCTGAAGCTTTTTTCCATAGAATCTCAAAGAAGGAACCAGCCATCGTTTCAGAAACATAAAAATAATTTTATGGTTACCATTGCGATTGATGTGTGACCTAATAGTCACTTGCATAACTGCCCTCCATTATGCCACATATCCCCAAACAGTTTTGTATAGATTAATATTATCTTCTTTTTGCAGGAAGCTTTGTATTGGACGATTTGGGGATGTGTGATCCTTCTCCTCCTCCTCCTCCACCATCCTCCAGTGTGTACTGTTCCGACATGAGTTTGCTTCAGGATAGATACACTTTGAGTGGCGGTTCGGACGCTGACTCAGATCCAGAGGGAGTGATGACCCCAGAGCGAGCCGTACAGCTTTGGAGCGGACAACCTCTCAGATCCCGCCGCAGCTCCTGCCTGTCCAGCCCTGAGCACTCGGCCCTCACACTTACTGACTCAGAAAATGAACACAAGACTGATGAAGAATCAGGTAAGACATATTTTTGTGCTGCTTCACAGGTTGAGAGTGTTCATGCAGGACAATGGCAGACAGACAAGCTTTGGTGCGGCAGTTCCATACTACATGCATCTTTCATCAATAGAACAATTAGTTGTGATCTGCCAAAAGTACACTTTAGTACTAATCATTAGAAAAACCAGAGATATGGGTTCCAAAACAAAGGAGTAGAGATGGGAGAGGTGGACATCTGCTCTGAGCTGATCCCTCTTCTACTTTTGTCCCAGACTTCTTGTGTAGATAGAGAGAAATGTAATTTTTATCAGTGTCCGATCTGAAATATGTATACTCTGCTTCATCAATAATGAATTTTAATGCATTATTTCACTCTCTGTTTTTTAAATGCAAAGTTCATTCTGGTTTGAATGAAAGACAGCATGCAGAGGGAGAAGGTAAAAATGCGAAATATCCACGAGTTATATCTCTGCAATTGATGCCAATTGTCGACAATTTAAGATGGCTTAATATTAAGTAGTAGTGGCTAGGATAGGATATCAATGCTAAAAGCTTATAAAGCTGTGATCTGTTGCGGGATTGAGCTTTAAATTTAATTAATTACGACTGAAATTATGACTTTCATTTCTGACTTTAATAAAAAAAAGAATACTATAAATTTGCAGAGCTGTACTAGAAATAATATCACACTATTCAGTATTAACCCTTAGAAGTCTGGGGCCTTTTTAAAGGGTTTGTTTACTACAATTTGCTCTAATGAGTTATTTTTAAAAATGTTTTGGTGCCAATGGTTATTATACCTTTTTAGAACAACCCTAGCTTGCTTTTTCTTTTATTACTTTAGACAATAATTCCACAATAAACCTGAAATTCTACAAAAATATAATTATATTTTTTTACTTTCTTGTAAAGTTTTTATGTTTTAGAACAAAAATCAAAAAGTGTTGAGAAAAAATAAAAATTCATTACCTCCCCCCCTTTGACATGGTCAAAATTATGTTAAATTGTATACAAAAAAAAGGCAAACCTTTCCTAAGTTCCAATCATTTTTTGTTCCATTGTGCTTTGTTGTCTGCCAGATCATTGGAAAACACAAGCCATATCACAGGTCTTGTGCTTCCAAAGGTTATCCCTTCTTTTCACCACTAGATGACACTGGTGGCACTGATTAGGCTTCAAATTATGTGTCATAACTCTTGTAATGTTTGTTTAAAACACAAAATAAAAAAAACAACAATTAATTAATTTCCATTAGGGTGAATAAATATGTGATGTTTACCCCCTCCTCACATCTTAAGTGCGCCGTACCTCGAAAGTCAACATGTATAGAAAATGAAGGGATGAATTTCAAATTGAAGTGCTGGGTTACATAGCATTTAATGCTGGGGTAAATTTAAATTGTAATTAAAGTTTATGGGCTGGTTTGGGTTGTTTGGGTTTTCTTTCTGTAAGAGCTGACTAAAATAAATAAATACACACATAAATACCGGTACTTCCACTTTAATGGCAATGTAATTCAGTAATAAAATAAATAAGAACAAATAAATATATAGACTAAAGAAAAATTTTTTTATGACCAACATCTGCCAAATATATTTTGGTCACTGACCGAACAGAAGATGCTTGAGCTCCACTCACATCACGCAGCGCTTAGAGCTAGAATGAAAGAGCTCTATCACTACTCTGTCAACCAATCATAGCCCACTCCAAATCACCATGCTTGCAAACTCATCACAGAAAGGATAGAGAGAAATCGAAGGTCAGAAATATCGAATAGAAGACGTTAAACCAAAAATATCCGGAACCTTTTGGTCATAACACCCTGAAACCCTTTTCAAATAGCTTGCTGATTTTGGGGAATTGGTCGGATTGCCTGCTTTTTGAAAGCAAAGCCTTGTAACATTGCAAGGATAAGTCTGAAATCATTAATGTGTCCAATCATACAAGGACCAATAGTGGAAAGAAGGCAACGTATACCAAAAATAACATGTCTTACAGCTGAGTTTTTACATCAAAGTCAGTGATGGAACTCTAACTTCCAGATGGAAGTGCTAAGACTTCATATTTGTACAGTCTATGCTTTTAAAAATATAATGTAGCATCATGTGTTTATATTAATTACATTTTGTTGTACATTTCTGTATTTTATAGTAGTGTTTTATGTGTATTTCTTCATAAGTGACAGCCTACATTAAGCATTCTGAGGGAAAACTCTAAAATCTTTTTGTATGCAAACAGCTCAAAACACACAGAGGTGTCGAGAAATTAAATAAATGAAGAGGTAATTGAAAAAGACGCTGATGACTGATGATTCATCACAAGGGCAGAGCACCTAAATTAGGTGGAAAATCTGTAATTTGTTGAGAAATTAGTATCAACAATGAGTGCTGGTGTAATTAGACTACTAAATGAAACATTTTTATTTCCCATGGGGCTTCAGTGTTTTTTTGGGGTGAAATTGAGCAGAAAGTCACTGAGCTGGGGATATTTAAATGATTCCAAAGCAAGAGGTGTCAATATTTGTGAAGCCCCAGTATTATCTGAAGGCTCTGTGCACTATGTCGGCGAGATCAAAGTGGTTTACGGAGCGTAGAGGAATCATGTCAATGCCCTCATGCAGTCTGTTTTCTCTTTGACAGAACAAAACTTCATTACTATCAACCAGCTCGGATAAGTGATCAATGCAAAAAGCTACATTATGCATTTAGCTAGTCATCAGGTCATATTTATAAAATGCTCATTACAAAGTGTTGAGGTTAGAGACTTTGTTTAACTTTAAAAACTACTAAATGCTGCTATTTAATTCTGAGAGCACTGAATTGGGGAAAAAGTAGCTGGCCTATTGCAAAAGCTACCAACTGACAAGCTGTGGGAACTGCTAAGAGCTTTTCAATGGGAGCAAATAGCAAGGGAAAAAGGCCCAGATTCCATTTAGAACTATGCAGGCATGCTTTGACAGTCTAAACAGAACAACCACTGGTTAATTGCTTGACCAGGCAGAACTGTTAAATTGTTAGCTTAGAGTGCTAACATGAACTCTATTGTTAGCGCAGATAAGACATAATATAAACCATTAAAAACCTTGCATGAAGACGCTCTTGTTTTTGACGTTTACTGGTATCCTCTGCGCGGCTAACCACAATATTTTCCAAAGAACATTACGCATTACGGTGTACCACCTGCTAGTCATTGTACGGTTTAACGCAACACAGACAACCCAGACAAAAAACAAGCTAAACTCGTCACATAATCTTTAAATGCTTATTAGTAATTGCGATCCGAATGATGCAATTCATTTCAGGTTACATCGAACATAGTAGGGAGAGTTATCATTTTTGTCGGACTGCCAATAGCCAAATGAACATTTAGAAAACTGAAATAGTTCACATAAGAAAGGTTACGTGAATGGT
This sequence comes from Danionella cerebrum, assembly GCA_007224835.1. NCBI lineage: Eukaryota > Metazoa > Chordata > Actinopteri > Cypriniformes > Danionidae > Danionella > Danionella cerebrum. The sequence goes on along the minus strand of SRMA01026708.1, from coordinate 807,754 downwards.
TTCTCACAGGGTCCAGATGATACAATTTAGTGAAATATTAACTCCATCTCATTTCTACGTGGATAAATCAAATAATCTAATCTTCATTGCAGTCTCTTTACATGTAAATATTATGAATATGTTGAACTCAAAACTGTTGAACTCTTAGTTTAAACCCATAGCTGCATTTAAAAGCCATCATCTGACCTTGAATACCATAAAATTCTTTGGGTGAATCCCAGTGAGACTTGTGCACCTCCAAGTATCTTTTTTTCTGAATGTACCTAACATAAACATGTATAGAACCCTCATTTTTAAAGATATTATTGTCTAATTTGGAATTCAGCTTCGTGCTTTGATGGTGTATGATGTATTAGGGTGTATTTTACAGCTACCACTACTCAACTATTGTCGTCTGTATGCAATCATTTTTTAATTGTGTTCAAAGTTCTTTTACACAATAACAGACCGAGATGCAGTGATTCTGACCATCAGAGTACAAACCCCAGATTATCTTCTTTCAAAAGATAAATGCTTATATGTATATGGTTCAAGAACAGCCTGTAATTTACTTTGAGTGTGTCTTTTTTATGTTTTAAAAAATTCTGTAGGAATGCTAAGAGTTTAACAGTAACAATTACTCATCATAATTCATCAAAAAAAAATCTATTAAAGGTTTTAAAAGTATGAAGTTTTCTTTTAATTGTACAAAAAAATCTATGAAACCAAACATACAATACAAAAATGTATTGTAATTCAGTTATTTGTTCAGGGGGTTATTTAAAAGTGGCCAATACTAATTTCATTTAAAGGGGATATACTTTAATAATACTTGTTTGAATATTCTTGCATTTTATTTCTTATCTGTGCATTGTTTATTGGCGTAAACAATACTTAATTTCAGTTTCTGTTGCTTTTTTCTTTAGTTCAGTTTTATCAAACTGTGTACTTTTAGTTCTGTTTTAAAACAAAACCTTGATCAAAATGCTGCGATCAGAGGCTGCATATGACACAAACGCATTGATAGAGGAAAAAATGGTGCCAAACAGAGGAAGCAAATGTGTTAAGGAGGAAATGTAAGACTGCAGGGGGCTGCTGGGAAAAAAGCGGCTCACTTTTTGTTGTGCTGAGCCTGTGTATGTTGCAGAAGAGAGTCGCAGATTTTGAAGGCTGAACATAGGCAGTCATTGTTCAAAGCCATTCCTGGACATCAAGGCCATTGCACGCAGTAATGGAAGCAGGATGTGCAACGCAAAGGCACAGTGTGGGATTTATGAGACCTGCGGCAAAATGCAATGAGCACCAGGTGTGTGTCATCATAAAGCAGTATATGCTCTAGCTTTCTTCCCTTTCTAGTGATGAGGAAGTAGTCCTTCTCTGGTGTGAGTTTCACCTGTGCTGGGTTGGGAATGAGGGAATAAGGATGTGTAGTGAAAAAAAATATAAATACAAAGCCATTGATTTTCCCTCCCAAAATAAAACGTAGGTAAACCAACATATGGGAAATCAAGAGTAACAAGGGAGTGAACTGGTGCAAACAATGAACAAGAACACAATTCCCAAGGCTGCCATTTAAAAAAAAAACAAAAAAAAAAAACGTGTCATTGTCCTGGCCCGTGATGTAGTGGACGGTGCGCAGGACATGTAAGCGCAGTTGCGCAGGTCGTCTTTCCCATTTTCTCTCCGCCTTTCTTCCTGTCTCCCTCTACTGTCCTATCTGTTCAAATGAAAAACCAATAAATATAATAAAAAAAAAAAAAAAAACGTGTCATTGACACAAAACTGGAACAACTGCCACGATATTTAATCATTTATGTTAAACATTGTGCTGAAATCAAATGTTAAATCCCATTGGCTGCCTTATTGAAGGCTATCAGTATAGAAAGGTTAATTACTTAAAGTCAGATAATGACTCTGTCTATAACTCATTCCTACAGGGCTTTTTCTCGATTTTCTCTCGAGTTTCTATCAATGAAGCCTCTCTTGGACTCTTAAAAAGGTGGCTGCATGAAATGGTGGAAAACATGTGAAACAACATAACCAGGCCTCCATTAATCGTCACGTTTTTGTTTGTTATTTTCACAAAACATGCACAGAAAACCTACTTCCACAGTTTTGATTGAGTGGACATGGCCACAGTCTGAACTGTTGTCCTCATCGAAGACCAAAACTTATAAATTGGTTTATTGGTAGGTTCAAGCTTGTTGAGTGCCTTCCTGAACTGCTGAACTTTGTCAGAGCTAGATGCTAATTCCACTTTGAGTTGGAGTTTTTGCTTATGTAGAGTGGCCTCCGCATAAGACTGCATTTAAAGATCTGTTATGACATAGGATCCCAAATCGAATGCATTTTTATTATTTTAAAAGTAATATTCATGAGCTCATTATTTGGGTACAAACTTAGTAGGTGAGCTGTCTGGTAATGGATAGAGATTAATTTACATTTATGTATTTTTTTTATTTTTTATCCAAAGCAGTAAAACATAAGCAGTTTGTTATAAGGTCAAATTAATCAGAAGACATGACAATACGTTGTTTGCACTCACAAAACTGATTGATCATTCCGCCATGTAGAATGCTTACGAGTTGCTTAGCCTAGCAATATGCTGCATTGTGATTGGTCAGGCATGTTTGAGTCGTCTGCGACTGCTGGGAAAATTGACCTGGAGACAAAAAGATAATCTATACCTTTTTGCACCACAAAATTACATTGTTTGTGCAAAAGGGGTCACTGATAACTTTGGTTTTGAAAAACTGTTTTGCGATTTTAATGCACGTTAAAACATATCTGGTGTGTAAATGCCTTTAGATCCAATAAAAATGTGTACTAATTACTTAGGTGTGGGTTATCTTCAAACTGTATTTCCGTTAGTATACAATTGCAAGTAATAACGATGCATGTTTCCGCTACGGTGTGTTCATGTAAATGATAACCTGCTTTTTTATCCAGCAATGTTTGTCACTCACACAAAAGAATCTTCATGAGTAATCGCAGTTTACAGCAAAGAGGTTCAGTTTTATGCGCATTGGGGCATTATTGGTGGCCGTGTTGCCATTGTGTCTGAGACTCTGTAAGCACCAGCATCCATACATGCTGAGAGCAGCGTGAGGTCTCAAAAGAATAACTGCCATTGTTTCCATTGCTTTTCTGACTGCACAGTCTTCAAACCCTCTAGTTGCAGCCTACTGATCTTTGCCTTTCTTTTTCTTCCATTTGAAGAAATCCTCTTTTAGTGCCACTGGCAGAAACTGAATCCCTCGCCCCTAAATTCCACATTGTCTTTTGCCTACTGAGACTGAAAGTCCCTAGACGTCTGACTGGTCTTCTTTAAAATGATGGTTTGTCACTCAAAAAATGGGTCACAAATCATTTTTAAGTCGGGCATTGAGAGTTGATTCAAGTCATTTGAAAGATTTGTGTGAAAGCTGTCTGCACTTCTGTCAGACTGGGTTCATGTAAAGAGCGCGTCACAAAAAAACATGTTGCCCTAATTCAGTTTCTGTGCTGATATCAGATGTGTCAGGCTGTCAGTATCATTTACTTTCGATTTTTCTTTTCTTTTCTATTTTTAAACGTAGCAGTAATGAACTTTCGTAAACTCTCAACTTGCTTGACATGTTACAGTAATAATATCAGTGTGTAACCCTCTGAAGCTTGAAAAACTAGTAAAATCATTTAGAGCTGTTCAGTTCCTGAGGAGGCTTCTCTGCTGTCTGTGGCTGTATGGACGGGCAAAGCGGGCAAAGAGAACCACTGTAGGATGCACAGTTTAGCATCAACAATGATGAAACGTATCATCATTCAAAATTCAAAGACACCGAAAACATGTTTAATGACCAGGTGACTCCATTGGAGTCATGTGATCCAAAAGTCTACTGTGAATTGGTTGAATGGTTTTGACATTATTTGCTGTACTTTTTTGCTATAAGTAGCAGCCAGCTTTGCATTTTGACATTAAAAGCTAAGAGCAGGATTATAAAAGACATAATTTCCGTGGTAGCTAGATTAAAATCTATTGATCAGACTTGAGCAGCTCTGTGCGGCTTTGGCAGTTGCCTCGATCTCATCTTGCACTGCATTTCTTGTGCTTACAGCTTTTTGACTAAGCAAAATTATATTGTAAATTTATTGTCATTAAAAACTAATTTTCATTATCATAACATACATTTTGGTTTATGCTGTTATAGTAATAAGAGTAAGCTAACCTAAAGTTAGTGGAGGTGGCAGGGCTCCTGGTGCCATTTTGTGCCATTTTTATTTCTTTCAGACAAAAACTATCCCAAAAAAAAACCCCACCCCTGGCTCTTTTCCACAGATCCTCATCTCAAATCGTTTGATTCTATTTATTCAGTGCTATTGAATATGTGGATGAGTTCAAATAACTCGAAAATTAGTATCGGAAACAAAGCTATTTGTCAAGTTTATTGGCTTTTTCAAACATTGTTTTGCTTAAGGTCAGCATTTTATAGAAAAGATCATAGAAAACTGTTGCTAAATCAGAAGAGAGTTGCTGTTTGAAAGCACCGCTCCTGTGTGTGTTTGTGTACATTAAAATAAATCCAGTCTGAGAAAGATACAGACCACTAATGGATTTCTACCGTGGGAGCTAATTAATCGGGACGACGAGCACTGGATGTGATCAAGAGAATACTGGGTGACTGGTTACGAAAAGCGAGTCCTTAGGCACTGTGTTTATGTGAAGACCACAGCATGATGAATGATAAAGACGGTGCCTTCAGGCAACACTTAGACTCATTACCACTCATTTTTGTTGCCATTCACGGGTCAGTTCCTCTACTCACCAGAGTTGCAGAAGAAAACAAAACACTCGTATGACATTCCCAGGCTCTCTTTGCTCAGATCTGCACATCCTCTGTTCATTGAGCCTTGGTTACTTTTGCAGCCTCTGGTTTTGTGTCCCCAGCAGATTACTGCTAAATGATTAGAGAAGGAGCTCTCATTAAAATGCCAGGGTTTGTTCGTGGGGCTGCTCACACTCTTTTAAGATCTTGTGGACACTGTCACATGCTTTTACTGTAGTGAGACCATTAACTAGTCGAAAGGACACAAACGCCAGCTCTCTAGAGTCGTTGTGCTTGTAATGAGATGCTGTTGCAGAATCTACAGCCGAATGCGAAAACAAAGTTTAGCCGAAGATGATTATGTATTGTGAGCACTCTGAATAACCAAATATACTCCTCTATCAAAGAGGAAATTACAGTCATTCACTAGTTGAGCTGATGGTTAATGGTTTGATTCACCTGATTAGTTACTTTAACCATAGTCAGTGTATCATGTAGTACTTCTGACCATTTAAAGAAATAGTTTTTTCTTTTAAACTGGCTTATTGTATTACTTATTACAACGTGTTTTTTTTAGTAGGATTCTTATTATTTATAATATATATAATAAGAATCCCACGTATATGTGAGTGTGTTAGGTGATCAGCACAGGTGACAGTCCCTAATAACTGCTCCTGATATTTGTTTAGTAAAAAAGCACTTACTGAGGTCACAATGAGTTAGAAAGTTAGTGAAAGAGAAGTCCAAACTTTTGCTACAGTTTTTGGGGAAAACAAAATACTAACATTGTTTCCCCTACCCTCCAATAAAGCCTCAGCCACCCTCTCCCATCACTTTTTTCCCCTAATACTTTATAGTGAAAAAAGAAGGTCTACATGCTTCAAAATTAGATGCTCAAATGTCCGTAAACCACCACTCAGAACCACTGCGCACACACTGCTTCCCACCCGTCTCTCTCTCTCTGCGACACTGTAGCAAGGTCATAAAACTCCCTGCATAATAATATCTGGTTGTTGTGTTTACGGTTGGAGTATGGATACTGACGAACTGAAATGTCAGAACGAGTTCAATCTTTCGATTATTTAGAAATTAAAGGTTTAATTACAACCTTAAAAAGATATTAACCTCTTAAGCCCTGAGGCCTATTTTCCGAAAATCCTATACTTTTACTTTTTAAGGCATTTCTCAGCTTTTACAAGGTCTAAACTGCAAATATTGGTATCAAAATGAAGATAGGTTCTTGGGGAGTGGTGTGGATGAGTTAATTTGACAGTCAAGAACACTGGGTAAGAGTAATTGATGTTGGAATGGCCAAAAAATGAACTCCGCCTAAAAAAAAACACATGTTTCCTCCAATATCTCCTTATTTTACTTATAACGAAGCAAATAAACACAATCAATTGTAACCACTACATGTCAAGGACATCTGTAGCAAGTTTGGTGTTCATACTACAAGAAACTAATATTCTGTACAGGTTTTGATTGAACAAAGTTCAGGCGTAATCCATGTTGGCACAGTTTGGCACAATTTGGCACAATAATTGAAATATGGAAAAAATCTTGTCCAAAGCTTCAGCTACGTTCATAGTCTTCTTTTCTTGCTTACGGGACATGATTTCAGCAAAAAAAACTCCTAAAGAAATGCTGTAAAAGGGGGTTGGAAGCTCATTTACCCCATCTTGCTGCGCTTTTGGAAACCTTTCACTCACAAACGCTTTGACGTCGAGCTTCTGCGTGTCCCTACCCCCGACCATCTGTCCAATCCGGGAGCTCTATATATCGCTGGAAGGCTCTGATTCTGAGGAAACCAATGAGATCAACCATTTTGAGACTGACGGGATCGCTAACGAATCACACGACGCGCAGCGTGGAGAGACCACCTCTTACGCACGGGGAGTCATTCCATATTTGGTGACGTCATGACGCCACGGAGCAACAGAAAAAAATCAAAAATGGCGTTTGCGCGAAGCTATCGACCGGACATAACAACAAACGGACTTTTATCGCTATGGAAATAACTTTTTGTTGAAAAAACGGCAAAGGTAAGACAAGATTTACATGCTTGCTTGGTTTTCGCTGGCGTTTTTTCGTGGAACTTTCGCTCCCTGCTCTGAAATACTTCATGCAATGTAAATGAGTTGCATATCGCTGGATTCAGCTGGTTGTTAGCTTTCATTTAATGTCATGGTTTTGGTGTTTCCGTTTATATTGTGGATACATATCGCACATAAACAAAAACGTGGTCATGAATTATAATCCGGCTATGTTGTTGTTTATTTGCATGGCGTTCGAGCTGTAGTTCACGAATATGAAATTGAATTAGATACGTTTTTAGAGGAGTTTCCGCTGAACACAACAGTATTTAATATGTGTGGGTTATTCTCAGGGTTAGTGAGCTATGAGTGAAAATGTAATGCACAAGGGGGCAAGTCCCCGGTACCGGGGACTCTCGGGCTTAAGAGGTTAAAAAAGTTATCCCAAAGAGCAAAGTTAACACTTTTAACCCTTAGAAGTCACTGCACTGGTGCCAATCACACTGGCTGTTTTGAATTGAGCAGGAATCACTGTGGGATTATTGTGTAATGTATTGAAAAAATATTGTTTCAAAAAGAAGCTGTTGTACACAAAAAACAAGCATCGTCATAAAAACTGTTTTAAAGGTAGATTATTAGAGCAAATGGTAAAGTGTCTATGGTATTATCTTGTTTTTAGTATGGTATTATTTAGTTTTTGTCACTTCCGTTTTGGCTTTCTGAGAGAGGGTTCCGGATTAATGCTTGAACCCAAACAAAAAGATTTTTCTTGAAATATGAGAAAAGAACTACATGTCCCTTTATTTAATCTATATTATCCTCTAGACACCACAAAATGAATCTATCAGATTTTACAAAAAGACAATATTTTCAAAGTAAGTAAACGTTTGTTTACTGCTTTTATTCACATGCTCGTCAAAAGTACTAGAAGAACAAAAAAGTGAATTTACTGTAGAAGAACATCACCTACTTTATGGAAGATTTTCCAAAAACACAAAGAGCAGAAGTGAATTAATGTGTTTTTTTTTAGTACCGTTACCTTTACAGTAATGGCTATGTGGAGAACTGTGGTTTGACAAGCTGGGATTTCCATGAACACAGGTAAAACATGTTGAAGAAGTATTATCTTGGGGAAACCTGTGTAAATGTGTTTGAGAATGATGCAAAATGTTTTTTCTTCTGTTTTACCAAATATTGACCTAGAACTTAAAATTGTACTTGATTAATTTTTGAAAACTTTTGTGTTATATTAAGGATTACTGATGCTGGAAAATACATAATGGGATGGAAATAATAGTGTTTACCCTAAATAACATGGTCTGTGGCCGATGTTAAATTCTGTTATTAGCTATCATTTTTCACTTGCAGCAGGTCTTTTTTTTGATGTATTAAAAAAATTAAATTGTCCTATAATCAGTGTACATTGAAGAGTGCTTGGTTTACTCATTTATTTATAAATAGATATAAAAATAAAAATGCAGCACCATACTATTTTCATATATCAAACTTTCGAATGAGGCAGAAGGTTCCTGTTCCACCAACTTTGAGTGGGTGGAACAGGAACTATATTAGAATAGGATGAACCTACTCTGCAGTGGGCTGCCATCTAGAGTAGCCACCTACTGAACTATATGATTGAAGTTCACGATAGATCAAATTTAATGACAAGATTACTTCCAAAGTACCTCATATTACCCAATCCTGTAGCATAAACTAAGATCAAAACAGGTTTGTTTAGTTTTCACTATAGCTGTTGATTTCTGAAAGCATATCTTAAATCGGGTCCAGTGTATATGTCAGCATCTTCCTACGATAAACACCTCAGATAATGCCCATCGAGCTGCATTCTGGTCAGAGTGTGACCATTTCTAAAAGATCTCCTAATGCTCTTCATTCCTTCCGATGCTTATCTGTCCCACTTTCACATCAGACTGGTAGTTCACGATTGTTTACAATCCATTAGCATTCTCATGGCTCTCAAATAACATGCACACAGCTATTCCACCATCTCCTCACTAGAAGAAATAGCTGTGACAGCGATGAACGTTTATTTAACGTGTCGATGGCGACAGCAAAGAGGTAATTGAGAATTGATTTGACCATAATGGCTTTTCATACGTTCCCACAGAATGCTGATGCCACCTGATTAAGCTGTAAGACGGCAATTTACCACTTAATGGGGTCTGCCCTTGTCCTTTGCTGAAGACGAACTGTTGGTGTGAGGAGTGATAATAAAGGGACAGTGTTCCGAGTCATCATTTGCACCCCAGTTGTTTAAAGAATGTAACTGTGGTTAATCTGCTCTCAGTTGGTGCCTTGAAGCGTTTGCTTTGTAGAGGGATGTTACTTAGTTCCAGCTTGGTGAACAGCTTCAGGGCCCGAAGTAGAAGCTGCAGATGCGAAGGCTTTTTACAGTTCAAGATATCGAAATGAATGAAACACGGTGCAATTTCATAGTGAAATTTTGCTTTATAAGGTACAGCAAAAAAAGTTGTGATTTCTTCACTACTTTATTGAAAACAATGTATGTGAGCTGGGTGGAGGGTGTGGTGGTTATACCCATAACTACGGTTAATAAAAAAACAATATAACAATATATTACTATAAATATTGTGATGTCGAATTTAATAAACATCTTAATAAACATGTAGTGTATCAGATAAACACCTTTTTTTTTTTTTTTACAAATCAAGTTACTGCCAAAATAGCTTATGAAGGTCATCAGTCTGTGGAAGAATATACAAAGCACTGTGCAAAAGTGTTTGAACCCTAGGCTCTAGAACGGGTTTAAGATTTACCATGGCCTTTGAAAAACGCTGTAAAAATATCTTCTAGATGAAACATGGAGAAATTTGGATTGGATGATGTTAATCACAGTAATAACATTTCGTAATTGACAGCTGAACTATATCTCAGCTTTGGAAAATGTTGAAGACATTGGGTTGGTTTATATAACTTTAGTGAAAATGGCTACATTATATTATATCACTGACCCCTTTCTAGCAACGAGGCTGTTAACCATAGGAACCAATTTAGCATATTTTTATCTAAGCATTGGAAGTGTAGAGACATGGGGGTTGGTTTTTGTCACTCCTAATGTACATTTTATTGTCACTGACCCTTCTATAGTAACCAGACTGTTGATCCTAGCAACCTATTTGGCCTATCACTATCTCATCTTAGGAAATTATTGGTTTATTTCACTTATAGTGTCGTGGTGAACATTGTTATGTCACTGACTCCTCCATAGCAATCAAATTCTGAGATATAATGAGACATGGTTGTTTAGATGTTTATATCACGCATAAGAGTATTTGTATGTCAGTGACTCTTCTATAGCAACCAAAAATGCTATCTTAGCAACTATTCCTTTTAACAAAACAACAAAAAACACTTTTTATCTGCACTTTCTCAAACAAACCTTTGCCATATAGTTACACTATGTTATTACACATGGATTTATTTTTTGAACCAACTCTTCATTTCTTGGTGCCTAAATGAAAAAATAGCCAAACTAACTAAATATAACATTACATATAATGCTCTTGTTTGGTACAAATCATTGTGGGTGGGGATTCTGCTTGTCTCTCATTATAGCCAGTTATCCAACATTACACTAACTCATGAAAAAATCATGTCATGCAACAAAATGTGAATCATTGGTTTTGATGCAGTGTTCTATTGATTTGTTCCCTTTTCATTTTACTTTTGCCATGTTGCCTCTTTCAGAAGGGTGCTGTAATTACAATTACTGTGGTTGCATGCTTTAGGATAATAAATTACCCTTTTGCTGGTGTTGCGTGCATTATGTGTCTAGTGCAGTCGACAGATGCTTGTTTTGAACTGAATTCTACATTACTACAACAACCACAAAAACCTTAGGAATTCTCAGAAATCATGCATAAGTCTTAAATATTGCTTTTATGATAATTCATCTACAAGCAACAGGTTGTTAGGAGACATTTCTCTGTATTTTTCAAGGTCTTTTAGTTAATTTCATGTATGTTCCTGCATTCACTTGATTTGTTATTTTTATATGTTGTCATCATTTTACTTTTATTGTCATTTTTCATTACAAGCATACTTTGATGATGAGGATGAAGACCTGTTGGGTGTTTACTATTTCAGTAAGTTCCTATATGTTCCATGTTTTCATGTGTTTGCGTGTTTGAATTCAACTTCTAAATATTCGTACACACATTTATAAATAAAACCATTTTTAAAAATTGTGCCATAATTGTAGGCTTTTGATTGGAGCACTTTACGAAACAGATGGCTGAAAGTTTATGAGAGAGCTTGTAAAAAATGATGTATTTGTTCCAACAGAGTTCCCCTTCCAAGCAATCTCTTAACTGTTCATTTCTCTCCCTGAGAGGAGTTGCAGTCCATGACAGATTGCTGCTGTCGTCTAAAGTGCTCTTTTAAGAGAAACTTTATTAATAATGATACCTTTAACAAACCCAAGGCCAGTTAGCCTCACCATGACATAACGTCTAATACTGTGAGAAACTGCCTTTAAAAAGTCATTTTAAATGGACTTTTTAACAATGTCAATTTTACAAAGTGGGATCGCTTTTAGATGCTTTATGAGTAGTTTGAAAGAAATAACGTTTTATTGAAAAATAACTTTCCTCCATTCCCCTTATTTAAACTGCATTTTCAACATCAGTGTTCCAATAGCAATTAAGTGACCGATACAGTGCTCATCATAAATGAGTACACCCCGCTGTATTTCTCAGAAAAACTTTGGTTTCTTTTCAGAATCAAATTTTCAGAATTCGTTGATTTCCACACACAAAAAAGTGAATTTCATTCAAACAAATTCATTCAATCAGTTCTAATTAACAGGCAGTCAATCACAGATGAGCCTAATGAAGTCATTTAAGAGGTGTCCAGCAGACAGGTGACTATAAAAGTGCATTTCTTAACAAAGAAAAACTCCCATTTCAAGCTGTCAGCAATGGCTCCCCAAGGAAGAAAAATATCACAAAATCAAATCGTTTCTTTACATAAAAAGGTGACGGCAAAAGATCAGCAAAGCATTACATCTTAGTCAAAATACTGTAGCAAAAGTGTTCCAGAAATGTAAGTCATCTGAAGTGATAAGTTCAGCATTACTCTCCATCCAACATTCAGGCTCCAAAGCAGTATATTCTTGAAGTATGGAAAAAGATAAATGCTTCCATGCCTAGAAGACTTGGTAGTGTCCCTAAAAATAACAATGCGCAAACCAAATACTACATGTAGTACTTTTTGTTGCTGTGTGTTGACACTGAAGTCATATTGTGCAATTTTTAAAATGAGTATTCAGCAGAGAGTTTGCAAAAACATGCTTGACACAGCAATGCAGTTGTTTTTACACCTGATCTCTGTGAAAAAGAACAGGGCGTGACTACCCTCCCACCCCTCCCATACATAAACATTTGCCAACATTTTGAAAATTACATGGAAGGTTACATGAAAGCGAGGCTGCGTTTACATCAGAAAAACAAAGTACCGTATTTTTCGGCTCATAATACGCACTTTTTCTTCCCCAAAACTGAGGGGAAAAAGTTGGTGCGTCTTATCGAGCGAATGCAGAGCGCCGCGAATTCCGGTAACGGCCGTATGAGAGGCGTAAGAGCTCCGGAGCTAGGCCGAAGCCGCGGCCATATTTGTACACCCAGCGCTGCGCGCTGACGTCATCGCCCATCTC
>SRMA01026708.1:700836-795225 GCA_007224835.1 Danionella cerebrum | reverse complement strand
TCTTATGAGCCGAAAAATACGGTAACTGTATAGAAAATACTGCATACTCCATGTGGGCAGAATATGTCTTGCTCACTACTTTTCAGAGTAGGTATTCCAAAATACTACCTGCTTAGTCTTCCCGGTACTACTTAATATGAAAACCATGCAATCCCTCTTGTTTTGTATTTTGCACTCATTTGGTTTTCTTTACTAGGGTTGCATTCTGAATTGTATGACCCCTTGCTATTCCCACTGTTCCAGCGAGAATGTTTTTAGGCTCAGTTGTGTCCGTTTACTCTAGCAGAGAATCATTTAAAGCTCTCATGCTGCCTGATTATCTGACTGACCACAGTGTGCTCATGTTGCTTCAGCAACTTTCAGCAGAATGCTCAATGTCATGAAGTTCAAATCACCTCCAACTGGTTCTAGCTAATAGAATGTCCAGCATGTTCGTTATGATTCTCAATAGCTTTCATCAGTCTTATCTTTTTAGCACCTATGTTGAATTACATTTTCAAAATGTTTTTGAAAAACTATGCATACTTATATTTTGCATTTCAGACATGTCTCCATAAGCATTTAGTTAATTCTCCTCTTTCTCACATTTCAACAAACTTCCCGTTTCTTTCCAGCATTGACATAACGAGCTTGAAAATGAGTGTGAATGAGGTCACGGATAATATCTGTTCATAACGGCGGCTGTGGTTAGCACTCAATTATGAAGCGATAGTCTCATTTTCACCCTTTCTGCTGTGAGAAAAACACATACTCTAGAAGTTACGAGTTTTAAAATGATTTAAAGAAATGCGCTCTTCTTCCAATGGCCATATAAAGGGCATAGTGGCAAGATTATTCTCCAATCTTGATCTGGCTTGCATTGTGAAACCAGCAATTTCCCTGAAACCATTATAAGTTAATTCATTGACTGCCTGGGTCTGGTTCTGACAGTAGATCATTTACTAGATGGAATGATGACACTCGTAGCCTGCAAAGACGTGATAAATGTGTGTTCTGGGAAATGTGGAAAATGAAGTGAGAGCTGGAAAGGCCAAACAATGCGTATATGAACCGTATATAAAGTCCTCCAACCATGATTACCTTTAAAGTATGTGCGTCAACATTCATGTTTTTATAGAACTCAGATAATGATGGATGCACTTTATAAAATATAACATCAGAGCTGTGGCTGATTTGTAACATGCCATTTACAGACGGATGGATTAGATCATCCTGATGATGTTCCGTGAATTAAAAGTAACCTGTGTCAAAGAAAATCGTCAATAATTGCTGGTCTCAGTTTCGTCTTTGTAGTGCACTGTTAGTGGTGAGAACTAGATCTGTACTAAACCAGTACCATAAAAGCTGCAGTATTCACTGGTGTGTGGAATTATTGAATAGCTCATCCATGAAAAATATATTATTTCTCTGGTATTCAAATCAGGCATGCCCAAAGTCTTTTGAAGGGGTGTAACGAAACATTCTGCTCAAGATACGATAGATACCTCAATGTTATGTCTACGATATGATACGGGTTTTTGACCCGAAAAGTTCAACCGTTTTGAGGCCACAAATTTAAGAAGGCTAGGGTCTAGTTTGGTATGTAAGAGAGTATTTGATACAATCCATCCACTAGGGGGCAGTGTTAATGTTGCATTAGGTCATTTATTGTGATGGAGAGAGATCTTTTTATAATCCTTCTCTTTAAAATGCGAGTAAAGGATAATTGTCTCATAGGAAATATAACATAAAATAAGAAGACAAAGTAAAGAAGTTTCAGAAGTGACTAAAATCACACAATTAAGCAAATACACTTCCAGCTATAAAACTATTTCTCCAGTAGCTCCATGATAGGTATTGTGACATAAATGTTTTGAATTGTATTATAATGTGCCACGATTAGTGCTGTTAATCGATTAAAAAAAATTTATCACATATTTTTTTTGCAATTACACACGATTATTAGTGAATAAAAGATGTAATGTAAAATATCAATGTAAAAATTTTACATTAAAAGTTTCTGATTTAAAAAAACATGCCTGCAATAAACCATCAATATCCTCCAAACTCCACTTATTATGTTTTTGTTTTATCCCAAAAGTAACACACAAATGGAAACTTCAATAAATTACTAATCAATATAAGTAACCCCCTAGTATTTTTTTATTTATTTTGTTCTTTGTTAGTTTTTATTTAGCTTTTCTTCCAATTGATTAATATTTAGAATGTTTTGAAGTCAACATTTTGAGGCTATTGGCGTAGTTTGCTATTGTAAGCTCTTTTTCTTGTATGTACATTGTATTATGGAAGATTTGTTGTACATTACTTTTGCCAAAGCAGCAGTGACACACAAATTGAAGGAATCGATCACATGACCAAGGTGTAAGCAATTACACAGGGAAAACTATGGGGTCTAACTTTGCTTCATCATCATCTAAAAACAATAAAAAAGGAGCTTAATTAGTTTGATCAGCAGTTTGTTATCAAGATTGAAGCAAAACTTTCCTGGGTTGCAATAGCTTTGGACAAGCATGTCTTAAATTGTTAATACAAACTATAGTTGAAAACAATTCTTATATTCCCCCGTTTTTATAAGTACAACATTTTTCAACATAATAGTTTACACTATACAATTGTAGTGCTTCCAATAAACATTGTCGGCTGATGTCAATAGTCAACAGCCTTCGCTTGACAACAGCCTTTTGTTGTTTGATTTAGTTCCCGACAAATTTCAAACACATCTTCAGAGAAATAATAACCCATTCTGACTCTCAAGATCTGAAGTTCCTACAGATGTGTTGGTCTCTGGTACAAACTTTGGACTTAAGTGGTCCCACATATTTTCTATTAAATTCAAGTCTGGGCTTTGTGCAGGCCAGTCAAATTCAATCACTTTGCTCATTTGAAGGCACACAAAGAGTCGACCTAAACCAAGTTTTCTTCTGAAGTTGTTTTTTTATAGTCCTTTTTCATGATTCCCAGTAACAAATGCTCTGAAACATCCCCACAGCATCAAACACCCACAACCATGCTTCACTGTGTTCTTGTCCATAGCACATTTCCTTCCGACTCATTCTGATTCTCTTCTTCAGAAATGTTTTTCTCAGCAATCTGTGACTATCAGCTTTTTCTCATTCTGTTTTTTACTTCAAAGAAATATTGCATTCAGTGATGCATCTGAGAAATGATTACTGTGACTTTTTTTGGTTGATTTCAAATAGTTCTGAAAAGAACCACCAATGTTTTGTGTAAGTAACCCAAAAACAGTATAGAGATGCAAAAATACATCAGTTTTCCCCTGTTATGGATCAAATGAACTGGACCACAGAAGTGAAAGTGCCCTAAGCAAAGGGTCTTATGTTGTGGGAAAAACTTACACTTTGTACATTTTAGGGGAATCTTCTAGCAGGGCAGATAAAGCCTTCACTTTCTTTGCTAAAAACAGCATTCTTGTGTGAGTTTCAATCTATAGTCAGTTACAACCTGCCACTGTCACTTCAACACACTTAGGGAGGTAAAGTGTGCCAGTGTGGTTGGTAACTCAACATGTCATAAATGAATTGTGGCATTTCTTTTAGCCCACTTGTAAAATGAAAAAGAAACCCCCCAAATGAAATCCCACGTTGGGTTAGAGAGGTTTTGCAGAGAGAATCTTATTGAGTTTATTTTGAGAGTCTTGTGTTTACGTGAAGTGGAACCTTTAATGGGAAATCCACAGTGTCTCAAGCGAGGATTTTATATGATTGTCTTTGAAATCTGATAGAAACTCTCATGTAAGGGAATAAGAATAACAGCAAAGAGGTTTATTGATTGGTATTCTAACCGTAATACTTTTAGTCATTAAGGTGTATGTAAGAGAAAGGTTCTGAATAAATTTAGTTTAGACCTTCACCCAACATTTTTTACATCTTTGACCAACATCAAACACCTGGATCAAGGCCAACAAGTTTATTCTGTTCCGAAATAATCGAACTCCTCAGCTCAGTAGTTTTCGTAAAAGGTTATGTAACGTGCCAAAAAATGGACCTCCTCTTCTGCTAATGCTACATATTATTATTATTATTATTATTATTATTATTATTATTATTATTATTACACATCATCAGCCAGTCAGCAGTTATAATAATACATTAGTCAAGTCAGATTTTACCAGAAAGACCGAAACCTTTCTGAGTTGTCCTTTAAGGTCTGTATTTTATTGTATTGATTTGCTTGGAAATATTAAGAAATGTAAACAAAACTAAACTGCTTTGTTTATTCACCACAAATGAAGAGTGGGCAGAATTAAAGCCGTATTTTAAGCTTTCTAAAAGGTTTTTAGATGTGTCAGAAATATTCTCGAAGCTAGCTATAATCAACAATCTCGATGATTTCACCAACATTAACTATGCAATATGGATGTGAGGGTCAAAGACTCGATATTCTAGTGACCCAAACATAATTTATTTGCTTTTCCAATGTATTTTATGCATGCTATGGCTTACTGGTTGTGGGCTAAACATACTAGCTTACTCTAGTCGACACAGTTTGCCTTTGTTTTTCCACTGACTCCATCTCTGAGTGGGCATGGCTTATACGTGCTACTCAAGACACGTCACTCCGCTACAACATTCACAATCTGCTTGGTTGGACAGAAATGCAGAACTTGGATTCAAAAACCAAAAGAAGAACCAGAAACAAACAATGGAGGTTGTTGAAAGAGTCCTTCATTAGCGGTAAAAAAACCCAAAACAATTGTATTCATTTCATCCCAAGAATCTGTTAATTTCATAGTGTTCCTCTTGGTTACACAGCTTTTTGAAGTAGAAGTTTTTCCAATAAACCCTTCTGCCTAAGGGCTTTCAGAGTCACTATTAATGTGCTTTCACTTCTATTACAGCAGGTCTGTGTTTTTTGTAACCTATCAGATTTCAAACAGCCCTCAGAAGGCCAGCAATCGAGTCTAGAAGGTAGTCAGCATTTCCCCGTCCTCTGATTGTTTGATGATCGCTACAGTCAAGTTCAATGACCACTTCTGCCAAGTCTATACATTGATGAATCAATTAATCGTACGTCCACAATGGTTGACAGATGAGAAGAAGCTGATAGGTCTTGGAGATTGCAAAAAGGACATTTGCAAGGTAGACTTTTCAAAAGAAACTGCAGTATATTGTGAAAAAGAGTGTTCAGTGCTGACAAGCGATACAAGTTACTGGTTGACAGCATCTGTGAAGTGTAGCAAATCTTGATGCCTGAGTTTTGCTCTTTGCTTCACATATTCAATTGGATTTTCAAGCAATCTGGCAATTCTGGCTATGCAGTTGAGACGCAAGTGAGGGAGAGAGACAGACAGGCTCTTCTTGGCTAAACCGCACATGCACAGAGAGCAGAAATTCATGCACACTCTCTGATCAGCAGCTGTTCCAGACATTACTCTTCTCTAGGTACAGAACATAGTCCACGATGTTTCTCTTCAATCATTTCCTGGCATATCGGATACACTTTCACCAAAGCATGCAATTTGATGCAACACTTTTAATATGTTCTGGTATTTAAGACAGTAATGGTACGTACTGCTGTGATGCACATATTCATGCCATGAAAAACTTTGGAGCATAATCCAAATTGAACAATATGGAACCATCATGCCATACTGTGTTTGTGTGCAGTGATGAGAATATCTGAAGCTGTGATGGGATCGTAGTTAAACCAAAAGCCTGGCCTGCCATTGTGTTTTAATCAATGTTTTCCAAAGGTTAAGCGGATATGTTTATTCAAGTCATTACAATTCCAATAAAATAGACTGTTTGTTCAAATCCAATAAAGAAAGTGATGTTTGTATAACGAGTTTCAGGAGAAGGAATCAGGACATACATCAAGTGTCCCTAATAAATCCTAAAAACTCAAAAACTCCTCACATGGGAAGATATAACACAGATATGATCCGTGTCCGGACAGCTCGTCTTGTACGTTTGTACTCGCCACTCTACGCTCAACTGCAAGGCAAGCCCTGGAGCTGTTGAGCTTATGAAAGTACTCCAAAGGCATAATTAGTTATTGCTGGTCTGAACCACACACACACACACACACACACACACACACACACACACAAAAGCAAGAAGTGTTGAGGGAAACAAAGCTTTTATATCCAACAGAGATCGTATCTCTTTCAAAGAAAGTATCTAATATCTATCACATTCATAACGGAAGGGCATCAGATCCATAGCGATTAATTGTTAAGATTATAGAGTTTCTGCATGTTTCAATTTACTTTGTGTATATCTGCGACACTTTCTTATTTCCCCAATTAACAATAAGACATGTATAGAATGCCTAGACACCATAGGTAGAGGCTGACCAATATATTAATTGATATTTAAATATATTGTTAATTTATAGATTCTCTGGCAATTTACATTTAAAGACTGTAAGTGTCACCTCTCTAATGCTAGAATCAACACAATAAGATAAAATAAGATTCATAGATAGTTGATGAAGTTAAGGTTGTTATAGTAATGAAAGAAAGAATCTAAATTTGTAGTTTATCATGTTTTTCGTTAATGGTAGATCGTGTTATTATTGTTTACCTGATTGTGTGCTGAAAAATAGTGGGTCCTTGTTTAATGTAGAACCATATCAATTTAGACATCCAGGCGATCGATCCACAGCTCCACAAGTGTGTTGAGCCATTTATCTGCGTCAGTCGGTTAAGCAAAGAACAATACTGCATTCTCCTTAAAGAGATGAGCTTCTGTAGGTAAAAGTATCCTTTGATTCAATTCCCAGAACTGAGTGTCACTCAATCTTTACGTCAACAGTTCTCACGCGTTTCAATTGTTCTGTTCTAAGAACAGTTGAAGATAAACCTCACAGGAAGTCTGATGAGGATTGCTGTGAAAGACGTCATTCATTGAGTCCATCATTTATGCTGACCGTTATCCTGAGAAATTTCCAGGGATGTGAATTAAATGTATGCACAAAACTGGAATATCACATAACAGATTTGTGACAAAACACCATTTCCAGGTCCAAGTAAACAAACAAACAATATTCCATCAACGTTTATGCACATTTTCAAAATGTATGCGTATCTTGGCATTTCCATCCAGGGCTTTTTATGCAATATTCCAAAATGCACATATAAATAGATGGATGGAAACACAGCTAGTGTCTCCATGTATAAGCTGAACCAGTTGATGAAAATTCTGTGTGTTTGCCTCAAACTATTCATTATATCTTTTGTTATATGACCCACGCACATATTTTACCCACTTTTTTACCCAAATGTTTGAAGGCATTTTTTTAAAGGCTCAATGAAAACGGCGTCTTTATTAAAAGTGAAATATTATGTTTCAAACACGCGTTTATTGATTTTTTTTTTTTTTTGGGTATTTATGAAAAGTCTACAAAATTTTATGTTATTTTTGTCACTGTTAATGTTTTGTAAATAATTTTTTGTCACAAATTATTGTTTGAAAAAATTCTGCTCACATTCTGACACTGCACAGTTTAGCTTCCACACACCTGATCTTGTACTTTAAGGTCATTCCTGCCACCAAATATGCACCAAATATAATAACCAGTGCTTATACTGGTGGAGCAAATACGGCAATTTACAAAACATGAGAAATATGAAAAAGAACACTTTCTTCTTATCGATTTAATTCAGAGTTAAAAGTCTTGCTGACCCTGAAAATTATGACAAATCTGCCGAAGTTTGACCAATTTCACAATTCAGCATTTGTCTCTTCCGGTTCCCTTCCGTCAGAGTGTAAACTTTGTTCCGGTGTACACCTTTGCGATGCTGAGAAGCAAGCACTTTCTGTGGAGTGGAGAACTTCGTCTATAATCAGAATTAAAATTATAGAATTATCGCTCTCTGCAATAGGCAGACTCTCTCCGAAAACGTTTTTTTTTAATTGGCCATGTAAAAATATGAAATGATGGCATTTGCACCAAAAATCCTGAAATGCATGGAACTGAAATACATGATACAGAGTTCATTATTCATTCATTTATTTATGATTATTGTAGCAGATAAAATTGAAATATTCTTTAAATTAAAATGTCTGAAAATTTTTTGAATGTACATTCATTTCGATTGCCCCTCACACAGACCCAAAACTTGATGGATCTCATAATAAGATGCAGCAGACCACTGTTTAGTGGTGGAGACTGTGAACCTTTATTTGCTTTTGCTAATATGAAATATTAAAAACTGCTTCTTAAAACTGCTTTAATATTATGATAACGCTTCCCCATCTGCCTGTTTCATCTGACTCACTTGAGCTTGAATAAACAGATAATGTCTTTCCTCTTGAGGGCTAGAAAAGCCTCTCGTCAGCAATGTCCTGTGGTCAGATGCCTTTTCTTGCCCAGAGTCCAAACAGATGATGAAGCTTCTGTGAGCTTTTGCTGACAGTGTCTGGTAATGTGCCTCTTTATGGAGGAGCCAGAAAACTAATGAGAAGTTGAAGGCACTGAATAAATTGGAGAATCGCAGCATAATGATTCTGTCCGCTGGCCTGTTTATGGGCTGAGCGGGCAGGAGAGAAAGAGACCAAACAGGCTTTTCTCCAGGGAAGATTTACAGTACGCTCACACTTCCCTGACCCTGGGGAGAAACTGTTCTGAGAGGCTTATGGGCCCCCGGAGATGCCTGTTGGTATTCATTATAGAAACATATCAGCATGGGAAAGATCACTGTATATACAGAATAACGTGTGTCCTTTTATGCCTAAACACATCTCTAACATAATCTACTGTACTTATAAATGTTTGTTAATAGGCAGTTATTGTAAAACTATATCAATTTGTTCATTTTCACCCATTATTTTGTTTATATCACCAATATACTGATTATATACAAAAGGTGCCAAGACTCTAGCTCAAAAATCAAGCGCCTTAAAATCAAGAAAGCAATTTTTAAACAGACAAGAGCGTGAACAGGAAAGCTGTGTATTTTGTAAAGACTGGGAAAATGTGTTTGTGCTTCCTGGTTCTGTTCGCACCTGAAACAGCAAACTGGAATGATTTAAAACGGCCATTTTCAGCCTGGGATCATGTAGGGGTTTGCACTGTAAACCCAAGTTAGTCTCGCCTGAGGAGGACAGTGACAAGTGCAAATCTGATCACGTTAACAAGCACGGTGCTAACAGAAGCATGTGGCGTTACAGAAAACTGGAATAAAGTGGAAGGAAAAAAACAACATTGGCACAACCCTGGCAGTATCCCTAAACTTAGGTAAAAAATTTTTGTTGTGTAATATTATAATGTAATATTTTAATCCTTTACATTTACTACTTTTTGTGTTATTCATTGCTGTTAAAGGTCACTTTAAATTGAATTAAACTGCTAAAAAAATCTACCAGGTCAATATTTTAGTTCTCTTTATGTCTTTATCCACCTCAGCTCTAATCAAAACTACTACCTTTTTTTTAAATCCAGGTTTTTTACCCTTTATTCGTCAAGATCTAGCATAATGTCACTAATTCTGGGGAAAAAAACAAACAAAATGACTTATTTTAAATATGAGAAATTATTATTAAGGCCTGGGTTTCTTTCTACCTTTTATCACAGACTTGGACGTGTCAAACATTAGTAGCAACATTGGCTTTGATGGGTTTTTAGTTTTTGTGTAGCATCAGATTTTCATTTTTTTCTCCTTTATTTATTGTTCGTGCCCCATTGACTTCCATTATAAACACCTTTTTTGTGATGGCAATGCATTGACACCAAATAATCTTGCATTCTTGATGATGGTGGTCAGTTCTGCTGAGAAAGGGTAACATTTAAGATTTTTACTTTTTATCACCAAGTTAGAGATATGCCTGTGCAAAAAAGTGTCATTTAGTGAAGGCCACAAACAACACAAAAGCATAGTGAGTTTGCCCAGAGTGCCAAATTCAAAGCACTTTCTAAAATAAGATTTGTCACCAAAAATCATTCTACTTCATGGAACAGAAAAAATTGTGTCGGTACTTAGACTGAGAATGACCCCGAAGCAGCTGAAACATTGTTGTTTTTCAATTTCTATTTAAATCCATTTGTCATTAACGTCTATTAAGGCTGTTTTGCTTCATTTGTTTATTGAGGAATTTTGTATTTTCAGATTTTTTTTAATGGCACGGTGCATGCATTAAATGGTTGCTTAAGGGGTTGAGCACCTGTAGTGCCCTTTTCTGGGCAGTGTCACTAAATAAAGATATTCTTATTCTGACTGCAGGTATTATGGAAATCGAGAGCTTGAGGAAGATGAGCTTGCAAAATATAAAAATTGATGCAAACGTAGTTCATGGTGTACGCTGCTCTGATTGCTATAGCATGTGAGCTAATCTACACCAGAGTGAGTGTGTCAGCTATATCAGCAGGTTTTATCAGCTCTTCTTGCATCTGAGCAATGGCTTCACAGGCTCTGCTGCTGTCCAGTTTCTTCCTGACACAAGCTGCCACACAGTTGCAGTGGGCTGATAAGAGCCGGAGGGCCAGAGCTCTTCCAGACAGATAAGTGTTTCCCAGAGTGCAGGATAAGATGAAGGCCACATATTCTTTCAGCAGAATTAGTGAAAGAGTGAAGAGTGTTGGTTGTTTTGTCAGCTGCTTGGTCTGTACATCTACAGGAGTATGTCGGGTTGTTTAGCCTACTGGAAAACAATCTTATTTCACCACAATTATTTAAATGTTGTTTAATCTAATTCACATTCACACCTTATATTTGTTTCAACAATTATAGAAAGCTCTGGTTTTTGTTTCTTTTCCCTAGGTTAGTTATTTCCAGGGAACTCTGCTGATGTGTAATAATTGCTGAGGTCTTCAGTGTTTTTAATCCTGTGGGAATCAACCATGTCAGTAATTATGGAGGGAAAACTTCTCCTGTAAATTCCCCTGCTTCATTTTGTCCTACTTTGAGCTCTTGACAAAGGCATTGTATTCTTTGTTTATATCCAGAATAACCATACTTTTTAAAACTTAAAAATGTACTAGAAGAGTAAAAAAATGTTAAGTTATGACCACTGTCTATAAATCTACACACATAAAGAACTACTTATCATTGTTCACTTTGAATGACAAACCATAAATAGTTGGTGGTTTCTGATGCTGTTTAACTATAGCTTTAGAGCTGCAAAAGACTCCTTCCACAGGCATTACACAGGTTTCTTGCTAAGTCTTGCTAAGCACTAACGGGATTTGCTTGTTGTGTTTTATTGTTCTCAATCTAATTTAAGTGCACTTAAAGAAAATGTTTTTGTCCATCATGTGTGCTATTTTGACATTCCACTGATGGTTGTGTTTCTCCACCTTAATGTTCTTCACACATAGCGAGAGTCGCTTACTTCAGAAAATAGCTTTCCAACAGAAGCTTTCGTTGGGACTTTAATTAAAAATGAGTCGAGATTCTAGCAAATAAAAGACAGTCAAATATAGTTTGCCTTAAATTCTACTTGATGCTGTTTGAATAATAAAAATATAGATACTTTTTTTTAATTGATTTGTAACAAATGTAACTATTTCCAAAAATACATTTTTGAAAACCGGCATCTCATTTTGGAGGTATCTTTTGCTAATAATTCCACAAGAATCAGGATGTTATTTAACTTAAATATAAATTGTTATAAAATTTAAATGTAATAAAAATACGTGCAACTTTTTGAGAATTATATCCCTTTTAGAATTTGTGATTACTTTGACCTCTGTAATTCTTTTACTACTTTTAACTGCTCAGAGGATTATTGTTTCGTGCCTTTCGGGGCATTTTTTTTTTTGTGTCCAAATGTTGTCGAAAATTTCTCTCGTCAGAAATTAAGAAAATTTCAGTTGGGTTTGAAAAGGGTTCAGCAAAATGGCTCTATAGTGCCACCTATGGTGTTTGAGCTTACTTTGTCGTAGACGAGTGAAATTCGGCCCACATGTGTAGGTTACCAGGACTTAAATATAACTAATATAAATTTAATTTCCAAAACTTTGCCAAAATGGCAGCTTGGTTTAAAGTATGGATTTAGGCATATTTTAACAAACTCCTGCTTGAGATTTTTTGTTTAAACTCCCCCAGTCTTACCCTAAGGCATAAGGGTTGTAAACTAGCTTTTTGACTTGTGTAATCCATGTGTGCACGGCAGCCTCCAAAATTTGCCATAAACAGGAAGTTAGTAACTCAGCCATCCAATGTCTGATCGAATTTTCCATGCGTGTTAAGAGTCCATGTCTGAACAAATCTATATAGCAACCTACAGTGTTAGTTGTAGTGCCACCTAGTGGCAAAAATGGAATTTCCCAGTTTCTGCACTTTTATAGCACTATTTCACACTTTATTTTGAATGACATGTTTGATAAACACTTATGTAACTCTCCAAGACCTACAAAAACGTTATTTGAGTTTCCAAACCCGTCAGGAAGTCAGTTATTTTGAACTGGAAGTCATGTACTTAGCACAATACCAGGTCCTACTACTCCTCATAGAGATTACATGTGAAAACTGTGAAACTCTGGCAGTATTATGTTCAATTGAGAAGCTTTTTTGACTTCAGTAAAGTATATACAGCGGGGAAAATAAGTATTGAACACGTCAACATTTCTCTCAAAAAACATATTTCTAATTGAGCTATTTATATGAAATTTTCACCAGATGTCGGCATCAACCCTAGTAATAAACACATAGAAAGAAATCCAAACATTTATGTCCACAGATGAAGTTATGTGTAATTAGGTGAAATGGCGCAGGGAATAGGTATTGAACACATGAAGAACAGGTAAAAAGGTCTGGCAAGCCAAGAAAGCAGCTGGAGTTTGTCAGTATTCAGAAGGTTAACCTGCCCCCTATTAGTGCAAAGTAATATCAGCTGGTATAGTCCTGATTGATGCCTTTTAAAAAGGTTTCTCACCAGCAAGGTGTTAGACAAGAAGAATTGCATGATGTTCCAAAGACCTACGCAACCTTATTGTTGCAAAACACACAGAAGGCATTGGTTACAGGCGCATTTCCAAACTTCTAAAAGATCCAGTGAGTACCATTGGGGCCATCATCCGGAATACACTGTAAGCAATACACAAAAAAAATCAGATTGTCTTTTTTTCCCCCTTTCTAATACTTAACAAGTAATTCAAGAGCACTCCATGTGATACGAGAGTATCATCAAATAAACGAAAGTGTGTTGTGCATTTTCTGTGAGTAGCGTTGAAGGTGCGTTTTTGGCGAAGTGCATTTAGGTTTGTTTAGCAGTAATTTTCCATCCGTCATACAATTAGTCTGACCAACTACAATTTCAATCTTTCGAACTTCGCATATGTTTTATTGCCTTTTTAAATCTGTGTTTACTGCTGTTTTCTAAAGCCTAGCAGAACAAACTGCCTCTGATTGGCTGAGATTGTCACAGCATGCCGCAGTTTTACTTTTGTGTTGGCTGGCAAATTACATACATCAAGACTGCTTTACTTGGAAGCATGAACACTTCCTTTCATGCATGGTAATCCAGTCTTTTTTTTTAATAGCTTTAGAAGACCTCTCCTTGATCCTGGGTGCCTGGAGTTTGATTGTAGTTGCCAAACAAGGGATGGGGGAGGCGCATTAAGACTTTAGTTCTGTAGCTGGCTCAGGCATTAAGTGCTAAGTGAAGAGCGATGTATAGTTGACTGCAAGCAGCTTTCCTGGTGGAATGGGGCCAGGGAGAAGCGTGTCATTATGATTGATTGAAAGCTCAACTCTTTGTTGTTCGGTGTTTAAAGTTCAGCTCACAGTGGAGGAGTTGCTGCCTCTGCTTTGAGATGATTGATCACTGCTACAAGAACTTATACCTGAGAGCCTTGTCATTCACGTGCCCAAGGCCAAGAAAATGACGTTTCCATGGATACCATTACAGAGTTGTGCTTGTTACACCTTGTTGGACGTGGCCAGTGCTGCATTGGTTGTCCATGCTGCTCTGCCATCTGGCTGCGCTTGAGGAACCTTGGACACAAGAGTGAGCTGAGTTCTCCTGTGGGCCTCAGAGGAACGTCTTGGCTGGCTGTCACATCGTATCAAAAATCTGAATTCAATAGCCAGTCAAGAGTACGGTTTGTCCACTCTTGAAGTCAAGTGGGGGGACTTTGCTAAAAAGTGGTTTCCGTAGTGCCCTGGTGGTCTGAAAGCGTTTGAGATAGATATGCTTGCTCGAAATAACTGAAATTGGCTGTACACTACATGAAAAAATGTGTGCCATTTGCTTGTTTTTTAAAAATCATTTTTACTTGATTTGTCATTGATTTGCTATACACTAAACTAATTTAATCTTTGAAATAATTTGAGTAACAAGAGGGCATTTTTAAAATGATGCTCCAAGATATCATCACAAAATCATCAAAAATGTAAATAAGAAGTTTAGAGAACTTACCTGTGCTTTTCCCATGGCCTAAATATCCAAGTGATGCAACTTCATGCTGAAGTTGGAAAAAAATTGACTTTTTTTCACTGAAATTGAGACCTTTTTTTGGGGTCTGTGGTTGGTGGCTCTTCTGATGCTATAAAATGCATCTTCCTGCTCCCTCACAACAATCCTAATCGCTGAAACAAATATTATAATTTATGGTGAAGTGTAGCATCAGAGACTGGGTACAAGCAATAATTGCTTTTTTCTTTTTTTATGTGGATTTTAACAATAGTTTAAATGTTATAACTGTAATTTACAATAAGAATAGTGTGTAGTGCACTTTATTTAGTGATAGTGTATTTATGAAGCACTTTTATTGCTAATTTTTACATGGGAAGTCCAAAGGATAAAAATGGCACCCATTTGGTGCAATGGCTCATAAATAACATGATGAAATCTAAAAAAAGGGCAGAGTTAGGGGTAAGGGAGATGTTGCTGTACTATGGATCTAATACTACCTACAGCTGCAGAAAAACTGAATAATACTTGGTATGAGAACTATACGCCCCGCAATGAGCACATAGCCTTACTTTTGTAGCAAAAGTGCTTTCCTGTGAGTTAACAATGTGAGATGGCGCTTGCGCACATTTGCTGCCGTGCACATCATTACACATGCAGCCGTCGATGCCATGCATTTCCTCCTGACATGCCTGCTGTCATTTTTCAGAGAATGCAGAAATCAACCTCAGCCCAGAGACCTGCATGCTCTCTCTCTCTCTCTCTCTCACCTTGACAATCGGCAGAGAAGAAATCTGATCGTCATCTATGAATTATTGATTTTCTGCAAGGATTCTTCTCTGCTCAATCTGAGATGTTTGCATCAGTCCACTACCAGTAGCCCAAAAGATGTTACTTGCTCCTAGCAAGTGTCGTTTGAATTCATTGACTCTCTCTCTTCCTCATACAAGTGCACACAAACAGGCACTGGATTCTCAAAGAGCATGCCTGTCTGACGCACACTAATTGGATGCTGGGATATGCAGAGTTTGCTCTGAGATTGACAGCTACTGCACAGAGCAGAGCAGCAGAATATTGTAGCAGTCAGCGCAGAAGAATAAGAACATTGTTAAAGGCATTTATCTTAATTTATAGAGTTTTTTTTATCATGCACAGTCAGGAATTGTATTGTGACAGGAAGTGAAGTGAGGCAGCAAGGGCAGTCCACTATACCACAGGGCCTGATAAGAATGTTTACATTTTTAATGACAAAATGTTTGAACTAAACATAATTCATTCGTTCAGATACAATTAGTTAATGGTAAATATTCTCTGTCAGAAATATATTTGCAGTAAAAATGTGCCGTTGGATTATTAAAGGTTCTACCTGCTTGAAATAATATCCGTTGGTAATATCTATTTGCGTATGTTTTCTCTCTTTGTGAACATTTAGGAGTGTAGGTTAATATGGGATTGAATGCTTCACTAGGCTAACACTGTTTCAAAAGCACATTGTCGGCATGAAATAAACACAGCTTGTATCATGACGCTTGTGAATTTGAGCTTTTTTTGAACAGTGCTGCAATGGCGGTGTCTTCCGCCACTTGACCTTGATGAGTTACAGTGTGATTACGAAGAGGAAGCTGGCTGCTTATGTTCACAGTTTGAGATGTAAGCAAAATAAAGCAACAATACATCACATTTATCAGCAGGAGCTCTTCCTGTTTACAAAACACCCAGCAGTGGTTTGTTCGGATACTGTATAGTTGGAGTGTTCAAAAGCATGTGATGGGCAGATGGACTGGTTTTAGTGGTCCCTTATGGGACATTTGGATGGAAATCAGCTTCAGTAGGAAACTCAAAGTGATGCATGAATAAAACACACGTGGCCTGTGATTACAGTGAAGCATGCTGGTCCTTAAGCAACCAAACCTTTCTTTATTGTTATAGAAATTTGTTTGGTGTTTAAATTGTATTAGTGGCCCCGCCCTACTTATGGTGCTTTACCACTGCATGACACGGTTCAGTGAGGTTTAAGTGGCTTTTCCACTGTGTTGTGGCCATTTTTGGGACTCTCTTCGAGGAGTTCCTACAAACACCACCATCTTTCTGAATTGATACCATTCTCTTGATTGATCAAGCAAACATGATGTTGTGAGCGCTAAGATGTCATCGCTTGCGTGGTTGAACTGCACAGATCACACAAACTCTGAGTTTGTTCCATTCACTTGCAACTTCACCAAATAACTCGTCGTGGAAGCCGTGTAAAACACCCATAATCCAGAGGAGCAAACACAACAGTCCTTCAAGGCGTTCGGGATCCATTGTTGTTTTCTGGATTTCATGTTGCTCTCTTACATCGTAGAAGGGGTGGCGCTTATCTACTGTGACGATGGCTATTAGAACACACCCCCTTTAACACGACACTTAAGCTTATTTGAAAAGCAAGCAGGACGAACAGAACTGAGCCGAGCTGTACCGTGGAAGGAGGCCATAGACACATATTCAAAACATAAATGTGGAAACAGCAGACAATATAATGTCCAGGTTTCATAAGTGACAAAATATCTAGTTTCAGCTCTCTTTTTTGTTTTTAGAAGATGAGTTAAGTTTAACTTCTATTTAAACTACTAATGAGATATAAATGTAATAAATACAAGAACTATCTTACCACAGTCTGGAATCGGAAGTCACCTCCAGACCAGGACACGGCTACATATGCAGACACTGTTAGCAAGTTTTTAAAAAATCTACTGAAACTTTGTTCCCTCCGGCTCTTCCTACGCTATAAAATGCATCTTCCTGCTCCCTTATCTCAATCGCATTCTCAATTCATGAATGTCAAATGGGTTTTATGCTAATGAGGCTATGATGTCATCATGTGTCTTTTGGGCCACGCTATAGCCACTTTTCCTACTGAGGAGTTTTTAACAACAGCTCTTTAGTTAGGGTTGGCACAGAGTGACTGCAATGCGCAGGTGACGTGACATCACTTGTTAAATGTCAAACACAACAGACGAACACGGAAGTAGCTCAAAGCAGAAAGCGTTAGTATTTCTACCTCACAGAAGTCATCTGTTGAATGTTAAAATAAGGAACCACCTCTTTATTCTTTTTGAGGCATTATAAAAATGTCAGATTGGGGCTGTATGCTCAAATATACTCTGATACTTAAATACCTCAGACTTGGACTTGGAAGCAAAAAACCTGATTGGGACACCCCTACTACAGATGCATATGTACTTGCTGATGCCGTGTATATTAAGATGACTTCCAAAGCAGAGTATGCAACACAAATGCTAAGGCTCTCAATATATCTGGTATATTTTTTGTAAACGTATCCCAAACAAATCTTTTTTTCCCTTGAATTTAAACAACTGTAATTAGCTGGTTGTCCATTACAAATATGTCAACTGCAACAATTTGTAATACTATAACGTATAACGTTTTATTCTAAACAATTATTAAAATATGAGAAGTTTTGTTGAGAGAAGAAGTTAATATGAAAAGTTAATTGAGCACTTCTCTGAAAAATTCCTTTTTGTAGGGAATGGTACTTTAATGCATTGATTGAGTGATTCAAATGAATCGAACAATGATTTGGACATTGATTCAGAATCATTTGTGAACAGATTGTCAATATATGTAACAAACTTGAGATATATATTAACTTTGCCTGATTGTTAAAAGAGATTTTCCTCTAACCGTATTTATATATTAGTGTAATAACTTTAAAGAGCAAAGATTGACGATATAATGAAACAATTTAGAATTTTTAATCCACCACCAGTCTGCAGCATCACTTGAATGATGTTTATAGCTGCTATTCTGTGCCCGAACACACAGGTACTAGATTGCCTGTGTGCTTATAACTACAAAGAATCAAGACCTTCGATAAACATCTACATAGACCACATGGTTAGCACCCTTGGATCTGCTCACTTGGACCAGTTCCCACAGCATCCTGGTTTTCCCATCTGGTATCCCATCCATAACCAGCCTTCCTAGCTTTAGTGAGCTTCCAGTCTCAGGCTGTAGGTTGATAATTTAGAGGCTAAATATAATTTAGGCAAGAAAAAGGCAAAAAAGCCTTTTGTTTCTTTTGGTGAACTTCTCAAGACATTGAAAAGTGGGTGAAAATGCCAAAGTTAATGAGACATCTGTGAGTCGATTTCCCTGTGAAATTTCATCTACTCCAACGCATCCAACTAACCACCCGCTTGTGACAGTGACTCTCTTTCCTGAAGTTGTCACCAGTTAGAAATTTAATTACCTTCTGAAATCCTGGAACACATGAAAATAGCAGCAACCATTTGAGAGCCTCTCGTCAAGTCAATTCCTGGAGCATGTTTTCCACGGTCAGTGTGATGAATAGCTTGTAAGATTCACCCTCATTTTCTCAGCTCCCAGATGGTACATCAGTCATTTTATCTCAGAGACAACACTGTGATATGAGTAAGACATAAGGGAGCTGAAATAAGTGACATTTCTTTTCTGATGTGTTGCAAGGTGTACTTTTTATTTGTTGGAGACACGCTGTCGTAAAGGACAAAGTAAAGTAATTACTCTTGACAAAACAGTTTCTCCAAAGGTGCCAACTGTGTAGCGTGCCAATTGAGATGATTTAGCTGATTTAACACTGAAGAGAAGCCAAAGACAGCAGATTGCAAACAAGGCCTTGGTCGTTCAAGTCTTACTTGTTTTTTTTTTTTGTGTGTGTGTGGGTTTCATTTTTATGCAGTTAGCAATAGTAGAGCAACTGACATAAATTAACTAAAAGTTTGTTGAACATTAACTTTTGTTTTAAAACATACGCGCACATATGTTGTTGTTTTTTTTTTTTGCTTCTGATTGTATGACTTTTGTTTTGCTAATTTAAGGGGAGAACTTGATAAACAAAAATTACTATGATATTATTTTTTCAATGGTGACCTTGATTTTCCTTGGGGTCAATTTGACCCCAGTGTCTTAAGTATAGAAAGCATAAGAAATATAAAAAAATGTACACATTTCTTTTGGGTGATATTGAGGTCACTATAATATGCTATGATTTTATAATATAGTTTATAAAAACTATAGTTTACTATAGTTTTATACGTTGCATTTAAAAAAAAAAAGATGACCATACCTTAAGTTTTGCGAGAATCATTGAAAGTTGACTTGTTGTGGTAGAGCAAATCCTTATTCTTACGATAAAACTTTGATGTTTCCTCCTTCTTTTTTTGTGGTTCCCTGTGTAGGTGCAAAGCAACAAAAGCTTTTTAAACTATTTCTCTCTGTACTCTCTCTTTATGCTCTTTCAAATGAAAATGCCCTCTATGTAAAGGTTTTTGAAAGTGAAAGTGACAAGAGAATGTGTCTGAGACAGAGGATAATCTTGAGGAGGACTATGATTGAGGCATCCTCCTCAGATGAGAATGCGACTCCTATTGTTCACCCCCCCTGTTGTCTCTTAAACCAGCAGACACATTGCCTTTCAGAAATTGAATATTATTATGGTCTCCCTCCCCCCTTGAATGATAGGGTGGACTCAGTGCTGCTATATTCATCAAGATGGTTCCAGGGCCCAACAGATATGCTGTCGGCCATGTTCAAGACACAAAATAAGTATTTCAGATTCTTATTACACCTTGAAAATTATATGCTTGAAATTACAAATCTAGAGGGGAGGAAGGAACTGGAAAAACTTTGATGTGACTGATTTTTGCTCACTGGTTTGCAGGAGTGGACCCCATACATAATTATGTTCCAGTCTTTGCTAAAAGAAACTGGTTTTATTTCTTATGTTATTAATATAAATGTATTATATTATTTTATCTATGTATAGATAGACTGATAGATAGATTGATAGATTGATTTCAGGTGAAACTGACTTAAATTGGCTTACACTAACCTTTAAGTAAAAAATAATTTTCTGAAGGTTTTAAATCGCTGGGGTCAAAAATAGTGGATTTTTGTGGACTTTAGGGTAACGGGGGTTGAATCATATTTCTTAGACAGTGAATCGAGGACTAAGCAGGAGGTCTACAAGGCTTATCATGGCTCAGCTTAACTACTTTCTCAGGTGCCGCAGTTTTTTGCAGTTCTTTTAATCCTCACGATAAAATGATATTATGCTGTCGTCATTAATTGATGAGGGTGTATAAAAATGAGCTGGGTATGGACAGAAGCAGACTGTGTAGGCGAAGACATAAGAGCAAAATCCTGCTGATTTCCTCCCACCAGGCTTCCTGCTAAATTGGCAATATCCAGATTAATGTCCTTTCAGCTCTAGGTTTCCACCACGTTGGTCATTAAATCTAGACGGGGCTCATTTGAAACATAGGGGGTGACTTCAATTGAAAATGAATAAAGCAAAGACTGAGCTCCCGCACTTTGACACGTTCTCTTATTTGCAGGTAGATGTGCCAGCAGGCTTTGAGCATCAGCACATCCGTGTCGCTGACTCCACTGACTCCGGCATTTGCCGAACGCAGCCATCCGTATCTGCATGCAAATGTTTAGCTTCCTTCCTTCATATGTCAGATGCTAATTAGCAAATATCTAATTAGTGTTAGAAGATTAATCACTCTTGGGAGAGACAGCTAGGGGGTTTGCCCATGAAACTGTGTTATGTGACAAAGATACAGTAGACACTGTGCTGCTCCTTGCCAGAAGACAAATGAAGTCAGTTGCATTAATGATTTGAAGTGGTTTCTGATGTTCACTTAATGGACTTTGGGCACTGAACATGCACATATTCCTCAATGCTACATCCCTATTAGCGGTGTATCATTTATTGTCATTTATGTACATTTAAAAAAGGTCACACACTAATACCTCTTTGGACCACTTTAACCTCTTAAGCCCTGAAGCCTATTTTCCGAAAATCCTATACTTTTACTTTTTAAGGCATTTCTCAGCTTTTACAAGGCCTAAACTGCAAATCTTGGTATCAAAATGAAGATAGGTTCTTGGGGAGTGGTGTGGATGAGTTAATTTGACAGTCAAGAACACTGGGTAAGAGTAATTGATGTTGGAATGGCCAAAAAATGAACTCCGCCTAAAAAAAAAACACATGTTTCCTCCAATATCTCCTTATTTTACTTATAACGAAGCAAATAAACACAATCAATTGTAACCACTACATGTCAAGAACATCTGTAGCAAGTTTGGTGTTCATACTACAAGAAACTAATATTCTGTAAAGGTTTTGATTGAACAAAGTTCAGGCGTAATCCATGTTGGCACAGTTTGGCACAATTTGGCACAATAATTGAAATATGGAAAAAATCTTGTCCAAAGCTTCAGCTACGTTCATAGTCTTCTTTTCTTGCTTACGGGACATGATTTCAGCAAAAAAAACTCCTAAAGAAACGCTGTAAAAGGGGGGTGGAAGCTCATTTACCCCATCTTGCTGCGCTTTTGGGAACTTTTCACTCACAAACGCTTTGACGTCGAGCTTCTGCGTGTCCCTACCCCCTGACCATCTGTCCAATCCGGGAGCTCTATATATCGCTGGAAAGCTCTGATTCTGAGGAAGCCAATGAGATCAACCATTTTGAGACGGACATCATCGCCAACGAATCACTCGACGCGCAGCGTGGAGAGACCACCTCTTACGCACGGGGAGTCATTCCATATTTGGTGACGTCATGAGGCCGCGGAGCAACAAAAAAA
Source organism: Danionella cerebrum (assembly GCA_007224835.1). Taxonomy (NCBI): domain Eukaryota; kingdom Metazoa; phylum Chordata; class Actinopteri; order Cypriniformes; family Danionidae; genus Danionella; species Danionella cerebrum. The sequence continues at coordinate 773,272 of SRMA01026708.1, read as the reverse complement.
ATCTAAAATGGAGTTTCCGTGAAGCTATCGACCGGACATAACAACAAACGGACTTTTATCGCTATGGAAATAACTTTTTGTTGAAAAAACGGCAAAGGTAAGACAAGATTTACATGCTTGCTTGGTTTTCGCTGGCGTTTTTTCGTGGAACTTTCGCTCCCTGCTCTGAAATACTTCATGCAATGTAAATGACTTGCATATCGCTGGATTCAGCTGGTTGTTAGCTTTCATTTGATGCCATGGTTTGGGTGTTTTCGTTTATATTGTGGATACATATCGCACATAAACAAAAACGTGGTCATGAATTATACTCCGGACATGTTGTTGTTTATTTGCATGGCGTTCGAGCTGTGGTTAACGGATATGAAATTGAATTAGATACGTTTTTAGAGGAGTTTCCGCTGAACACAACAGTATTTAATATGTGTGGGTTATTCTCAGGGTTAGTGAGCTATGAGTGAAAATGTAACGCACAAGGGGGCAAGTCCCCGGTACCGGGGACTCTCGGGCTTAAGAGGTTAAATTTGAAAATGGCACATATTTGCTGTGGCATTGTTTCCTTAAGCTTCAGCAATGTTACAAGATTTATTTAAATCCAGTGTTGCATTAAGTTTTATCAATATCTTGTATCGATTGATGGTAGTCTGGCCGCTGCGGAAAGCCTTTTCAGGTGGTCATTCTTTGAGCACATACGTTTGCTGAACCTAGACCTGCAACCCCAGATCATAGCACTGCCCCCACATGCTTTTAAAGTAGGGCACTAGGCATGATGCGCCCATCACTCTGGAACAGGGTAAATTTGGACCCTTCGGGGCTACTTCCTTTGCTTCAGAGTGAAAATTTATGCTCTCTGAATAATTTTTTTCCTGGCTAGCCTAAGTAATTAGTGGTTTTCTTAAGGCTGTACAATCCTGTAAGTTTTCTTTGCGTTGTGCGTTTGGAAAAGTTCTCACTTTCACTATTAAACATAGCTCTACTATTATTTTAATAAGCATTTTCCACGTTTGCCACGTTTTTCGTTAAAGACGATGAGTCCCTGCTATCCTTGCAGTTTGCAATCATGCGTTGGACCGTTCGTAACCACATTTTTGTCGTTTTGACAATCGACTGTTTTCTCTGATTAACACATACCAGTAGACATGTTTCTATACTAAGATATGAATTAAATTTATTTGCAAAACTGGAATATCGCAATAAATACAATTTCGATCCAATGAGTCCAAAAGAACAAAACTGTCCCTTCCAGATAAACTGGCACCAAATATCAAAAGAAAAATGGAAGCTGCTGCATTAGGAGAATAACTTGCGTCTTAGGACAAGTCATGTCATCCTACTTGGGGAGGCGGGAGACTGCTCTTTGGGATCGCAGCTGGTAAAGGCCGTTCTCGGAGGGGATTATCCCATACCACTTTGACCAACTTTGGGTACTGAATTTTAGAATGACCAAAACAACCTTTCATATGTTTTGCAATGCGTTTCCATCAAAGTTCTTAATGGATAAAAAGTTTATCCTACTCAGTTTTCGAAATGCATGCACATCTTAGCATTCAGTGTTTTTCAATGCAATATTCTAAAATGTGCTTAAAAATAATCTTTGCACAAACACAGGTTGTGCCTGAATATGATTGTTTAAGAAATGAGAAGCAGCTCATTGCACCAGTTTGAGTTAAATAACTGACCGATAATCCCCTGTGTAGTTATTATTTAGTTTAATGCTTAGTTTAATTCAGATGTCAAGGTTTTTTGGCCAGTTGGTGTGTTTTATAATATAATTACACGTATTTAATTGGTCACTGTAACGTTTTGAAACTACCTCTTGTGGAGATTTCAGCAGGACTTTTAATCAAACCTTCCTTGCTTTTATCTACATATTTTAAAGTGCTTCTCATGTAAAAAGGAATGCTAGAACTGGTCACGGAACAAGAGAAAAGGGCATAAGTAATACTAGCGCTATTGATGGCCTTTGTTCTTCCTCTGCTGAAAGAGAATATTTGATGTGGGCCACCTCTCAGAAGTACATTCATGACCCAGTCCGCCTCATGGAACTGAAATATGTGCTGTAATTAATTAGCATCTCACAAATCTCAATGTGTTCTTGAACAGATAAAGTCTGAGATGCAAATGTTGAGAAACTGGACAGCCATTGGAAAACGTGTTTCCCCTACAGTGTTTAGAAATAACAAGTTCTGCTAGAATTCTACTTTTTTCTAGTTTTTTGGATAGTCGATAATTAATTAAATCAGTTTCTGCTCACTTTGAATTTCACCCATGTGACTTAATTGAACCATTGGAAAAAAGAGAGTAATTATGGCAGCGGTTCACTGTAATGTTGTTATGTAGGAAGTCATTTGCAATACGCAAGGAGTGTCAAGTGCTTAGCTTGCGGCGTTTTAGTTCAACATATCCAAGAGCCGGTTCTGTAAGAGCAGTTTTTTACTGATAGCCTTTGGCAGCTGAGGTGAAAGTCTGTGTTCATTTTGGTGCTTAATTGGAGACTTATTTCGCCTGTTATGCAGAGTGCTTGAGGAAATCTACAAAGACACGACATTAATGGTGGTTTATCAGTCTGTGTGATTGGCTCTCAGCTTGAGGAGGAGTGGGAGGTTATAAATGATGCATTTGGCTCAAACCCATCCAAGCAAAATGACTACGGACTGTTTGATTCATGTAGCAGAGGCGACGACATTTAAGATCATTTGCATATTGTGGTGGGAGAGATGAGTGACAGCCACAGGCAGACACCTGTGCAGCGATTAGCTCAGTGTACAAATGATTGAGCTTTTGTACTTGCTGACCATTTTTTATGAAAATTGCATTTGCATCATGTGCCTGTGCTCATTTCTTCCATGATATCAATGATATAAATAGATTAAATGTCAGTGTTATTACATTCTCTGCCTTTTTTGTTCATCTATTCATTATTCTGGAAATCCCATATCAATATACTGCTCCAGTATGCGCAACATGGAAGAGAAAATCCTGTAATCATTGTTTGTTTCATTATTTATGCGTCTTCCATTGTGCCGCTTTTGTCGGAATTCTCCCTGAAGCTTTTCCAAAGAAAGAGAATTGCCGACCCAGTTTTGTCTGCTTGATCAAAGCCCGGAGTAAAGAAATAGCTGAGTAATGTGAGGTATAAATGCAATATTTAAATGATTTACAATTCTAATTATATGACAGGCTATTCACAACAGACACATATTAATTGCTAGTTTGACATTTTAAATTCTTGTTTAATTTTTCACTGTAATTTGATTTGACAACGATTTTGAAGAGATCCGAATTGAGATTTGCAGAACTCTTCAGATGGCTTCTAGATAGAGGAAATACTGATGCAATGACACTTTCTGCCTGAAGATGGCGTTTGCTGTACAACAGATACAGGAAGGAACAAGGGAAAACTATTTGAATTGTCTTTCAAATAGTCTTCCTTATCATTTTTTCCTTCAACCCTGACAAAGAATCCCAGTAGCAAACACTTCCCCACAGGATTTTAGTCCCACCACCATGCTTTACCATGCTTTATCTCCAGTATTCATCACTTGTCATTGTTAGCAAACTTTTTTTCTGGTTTGGAGGAGTCTCTTCTTCAAAAGTAGTCTTTCTTGGTCAGCAACTTCAGTATATTTCTGTGTTGAGCTGTATTCAAAGTTCATTTCCTACAACATTTTTTGCATCCTGTGTCCAGTTTACTTTTGTGATTGTCTTTGTAAACTTCTTGTAAATATTTCACATTGCGAATCAGCTTTGATAAACATTTTTCACTCGAGTCCAAACTAATCTCAATTACATTCTTTAAAAGTGTGATAAAAATGCTTAATTAGGTTAATCATGTATATTAGATCAACTGAGTAAATTATTGAACAACCGTGATTTATTTTAACCACTAATTAAAGTAAAAATTTCTTACATTTAATCACGTTTTGCCCTGAATGTTGATACAAGGAATAGAATTAGGCTGCCTTGGGATGGGACTGAGTCACTGAGGTAAGTATATAAGTCAGCTTGAAAAAACCGGGTTTTGCCCAGCTAGAACAGGAAGCTGGCACATATGGAAGAAATTGCTGAGCAGCAGCCAAAGCTTGGCTCTGTGAAGACCAGCAACCACACGGCAACAGCTTGAAGCTTCACAGGAGTGTAGGACATCCAGTGGTCAAGGATGCCCTCATGATTGCCACCTGAACAAGATGTGACCACATTTAGACATATATGTGCAGTATCTTTTCAACTTGGGTTTAGAACTGCCTACAAAATTTAGTGTTCAATACATATTTTTTAACATTAGAAGTCCCAAACATTCTTGGGCCTCTTTTAGCCAAGAGGTTGCTAGCTGGCTACACTATTGGCTATCGTTAGCATCTTTTCAAGTGTAAATGTGGTCATTATTTGAGGAATAATTTAATTTAATGTAATTGCAGTGAACAATAAAACACTTTAGCTCATGACTTAGTGATTCATGTAGATCACTTCACACACATTTTCATGGGTCAATCATACATTTCATATGCATTTCACAAGGAACACACATTGTCTGTTTAACCCTTAGACGTCTGGGGTCCTTTTGAGCTTTTCCACCACTTTACAATTTGCTCTAATAAATTACCTTTAAAACATTTTTTGTCGCAATGCTCAATATAATTTTTTAAAGTTTTTTTTATTATTTATTATATCACCAAAAAATTCCACAACAGTACAAAAAGTACAACTTTGAGTATTATTTTATACTATAATAACAAAAATCAAAATTGTTAAAATCAAAACCAAAAAGCAAACGCAGGTAAAAAAAAAAATGTAAAATTTGTATTGAAAAAAAAAAACGCACTTAGGTAAACACAAGCCATATCACAGGTATTGTACTTCCAAGCATTATCCCTTCTTTTCCTCAATAGATAGCACTGATCTCAGTGATTTGGGTTCTGTAAAACAAAACTGAATCACAATTTTTTGTCGCATTTTATGTGTCGTAACTCTTGTAATGTTTGTTTAGAACCTAAAAATATAAAATCTAATAACCTTTTGAAAGCTACAAATAATATTCGAATTAAAATTAAACAGAAGCAGGTTTGTGTCATTCCTACTTCATGTGTGTGCAGGGACATCTAAGGGTTAAGTGATATTCAAACGATATACTGGAGGTATCTCATACAAAGGCTCTTGTAGGTGTTGAATCAAGAGGAAATTGTCTTTTATGATTATTCTGAGTGAAACAAGCCTCCGTCCTCTCACTCAGGAAGATCTGTGATCACATGCTCCCCTCCCTCTCACTCCGAGCCGTGAGCATCTGCTTTGAGTGGAGTATAGAGCCTCCGCAGCTCCGCTCCGTCTCTCCACAGCTATACTTGTCTGTTTCAGGATTTCTCTGCGCTAATCATTACTGGACTTCTGAACCTTTGCCTTGAAACGAGAAGTAAGCAAAAGAATAAAACAGTCAACAGAACGCTGTCCCTGAGCGGAATTTCACCAGCAGGTCTCTGTGCACCTCCACCTGTTCATGAACTATTAAGATTGTATATCCTGTAACCTGAACAAAGGATTTCTGAGCAAGAGATGCAGCACCCGGGTTTACACAAGGCGAAAGCGATCTGCCACAATCCAGGTAAGAATGCTATGTTGGGGTAAATGTGGCAGTGTTATTTCTCATATGGGGCAGGTGAGATAACACTTTAAACTCTTAAGTGAAGTTCAGGCTAATTCCTTAATATTTTAATTAATTACAAGACTAAACTCAAGAACATCCGATGTGAAATCAAACAAGTGTTTCTTTAGAAACGTACACATAAAGCTAATCTATTTTATACATAGACCCATAGTCATTCCAAAATAAGCAGTTTATTGCTTGAGCTTTACAATACTGTGACCAAAAATCAGATTGTGACATGTTCTATTTACACCATTTGCACTAAGTTAGGAGAGAATTTCTCTTGCGGCTTGAAATAATTTCATGTGTTTCACCCAGAGGGAGCTTGATTGGAGGTTGGAGATTCTGGGACAGAGTTCTAGAGTTCTTTGGTTCCTGGGACAAAGTTTCTTCCACTGTGGTAATGTGAAAAGTTCTTAATGAAAGATTGAGAGTAGAAATAGAGTGCGGATGTTCATAGAATGTTTTACCCAAGGAGGCGTGCTCTGTCTCTCAGAGTTTGTCAAATCAGATCAAGGGATTCCACTCTGAATATTGCCACATTAACTGAAGTCTTTCTAGTTTGACCTCTGCCAAACTGTAATTGTGAGCCAAAACTTGATTTTGTGCAATACGTCATCATCAATGAAACACATGAAGTGCTTTCATTCCAATCACACCAAGAACTGATCTCACATTAGAAATCATATATGTTCGTTGAGTGTTTGATCACCCTTTGATTTTGCAAATTCTCCTACTCAAAAATCAGGGGGTCTAGAATATTCTGCGAAGGGTGCAATTCCACCATGAGAGACAGAATCTAAAAATGAAAATCTGAAAATCACACACCAAAAAATAATTTGTACATTACTGGATGTAATAATTATTTGATCACTTGAGTAAAAAAAAATCTAAGTTTGCTACAGGAGTCTCTAACAATGACAGATGTCTAATGGTTCCAGTCCTTGCAAACGCTGCAGGAGGATTTTGGCCCACTCTTCTTTAAAGATCTTCTCAGAGTTTGAGTGGTGTTTTGGAAGGTGTTTTTACATGGACATGCGAAAATATGATATTGTTGGCACACTCTTCTTTTCTTCCTCTTCCGATGTGTGTTAATATAATTTGTGCTGTTATCTTTTAGGATACAATAGTATATTTAAATGAGTGTATACCCTTGAACAGAAATGAGAAGAAACTAAGTTTAGCCTTGATAATATATGGCAAGGCATACTTATAGTACTTTATATTGAGGAAATCAAGGAGATTTATAATTTTAAGCAAATTGAAAGGCATACACGATGAAAGGTTTTCAAAACCAATTAACATAAAAATGTACCGTAATTCCTAACATTAACACAGAGCACAATTTTAAGGTCCTTTCCAGTCAAAAAAACACTTTATTATCCAATATATTTTAGTTAATCCATTATCTTCTATGCCTATAGTTCTACCATTGAGCCAGAATGTGACAAACACTTTTGCGAAAGTATTTTTGTTAAAATAGAAGTCCTTTTTTCTATTATTTATCAGTAGAAGAGATTAAACGGATTAAAGGGCATCAAGAAACTTGGTAGATTTAAATTCTATTTAGGGTGAGCTATGGCTTTTGTGAATAAATTACATGAATAGTTGTTTAATTGGTATAACTTACTGATGGAATTTACTAATGGCAACATTTCTATAAATCATCCGATTACTGGGAACAATGGCCATGACTCACTTTAGTTAATAATATGTAACAAAGAGGCTGTTTTTAATTTTGATTAATTTGATAAATTGAATCCAGGATGCATACTAAACTTGCACTTTTACCCAAAACACAAAGCAGATTAAAATTGAATTGCTGTTAAACAGATTCATTTTTCAAGTGGCTTGAAAAATTACATTAAATAATATTCATCCCAGATAAATCCAACAGATTCTCCAGCCGGTTCTGTGTGTGGTAAAAGCTTTGCTTCTACTGCAGATCCTTCTTCATCCTCTCTACACGAGAGCATCGCTGTGCACTTTGGGGAGCCAGGGAGCGAACGTGTGCGAGTGCAGCATATCTTGGCTTTTACGGGCTTCTTAAAATTAGACTGGCATGAGGCAATTTACCTCAGCCCAGGCCTCTTAGCTCTCCAACGCAGGAGATGGAGATTGTGGCAGAGTGATTGAAAAGTATCCCTTCTAGAATGTGTGATCAATGGCTGAGAGTTCCTCCCTCCTATTCACCGCCTGTCTCCATCAATTCAGAACCCAGTGGGCAATCACCCCTCACCTTCACCTTCATCTTTACAATACGACACCGCAGCGTTCAAAGACCTGATCCTGCCTCACACACGCGCTCCTGTTAGAAAGGACCATAGTTACAGCATCAAGTTCCTGTTCTCACTAAGAAGCAGCTGTGCTTTAGCATGTGGTTTACAATCTCTCTGAAAAAGACCCACTGGTGGATGATGGGAGCCAAGCTGCTTGTCTGTTTTCAGCAGTCTCCTTAAGCTCTTCTGAGTCAACGCTGTCCAATTAGCCATATGTGTTGCAATGTTTTTAAGCTAGAAGAACCTAATTTATAGATTTAACTGGTATCCATTAACCTTGGCGGCAAGAGCCACTTACTGAGGTTTCTCATTATAGAGAAAATCAGGAAACTCTGTTATTGTTTTAATAAGCCAACGGTTCGTTCATTTCCAGGGTTTTATTTGTAGCTGTGTGTTTTCAGCATTAACTTACTAGAACTGGAAAATTGGAGAGCCTTAATAGACTTCTTTTGCAAAAAACAAAACAAAAACAAGCATACTTTAAAAATTTTCCTTGCGATTAAAGTAGCTGACACAGTAATTATGTTTTGAAAATATATTAAATAGAGAACCTTTTGCAACAAAGTCAGAGATTTCCAGTAGTCTTCTGCTCCTCTGATCTGTGGGGTCCCACAAGGGTCTATTTTAGGCCCTGCTCCATTCTCAACTCTGCATCCCACTCAATAAGTCTGACTGACATCCAAGCGAGTATGGGTCTGAATTTTCTACACTTTTCTACAATCCAATGATTTTTTTGGAACTGCTACATAGAAGTACTCTGAGCTGTTGTAAATTTAACTCTGTCTAATTGGTTCTATCTGTCTTTTACTCTAGGGTGACATTGATACGTACGTAACATTTGTGATTTTTAATCATGCTTAACAAATACAGTTACAGTTATTTTATTTCTTCCTAGAAGCAGCTCACAAAAGGTAGTGTATGTTGTCTGTATGTTGCTGGCCATGTGCACCTCTGTTGCTGTAGACCAGAAATGAGCGCCAAGTTCATCAATCCCATGCTGGCCTTAATTAACACACAGATTAAGGGCTCACTGCGGCATCGCCATTGATTTATCTGATTGGTCAGCTGGCAAGGCCTTAAATTATTCTGGATGAAGAGGTTATTTTGATTATTTAGGTTGTGTTGTTATGAATCTGTGTTTATTCTGCACTATGGTTCCTTAGTGGACAGTGATTGATGTGAGGGGGGTGAATCCATGTAGATGACAGGACGTGGAGTGCAAGAATCCATGGTGCTCTGGGCACTTGTGTTAAACCGGTACATTGCTGCTACTGTTGCTGGGTCAAGTAGCCATTGACAGTAAGATGAGGGAAGAAAATAATGGCGGAGAGCTGTTGAATGAAGGTGAATCGATGTTGCGTGGATGTGTGTGCACTGGCGTCCTTGCGGAGTCTCAGATGGAGATGCAGAGGAGCGTTACATGGCTGTCGCTCCTCTGGGATTCTTCCATGCTGAAGGTCACAGCTGCAGTGTCACATGAAACATGGGTCGCTCTGGCCTGGATGATGTCTCTCTGACACCCCTGCCCTCTCCCTTTGTACTGGGAACACAGGAGAGTCTTGCAACTCACTGTTGCTCAGTTGGCCTTGTCTCGTGTCGTTTTGTTTGCTTTTACCACTTCCATTTATATCAGGTACTTTCTTTTTGTTCTTTTCATTCGATTGCTTCACCCTTTTCTCTTCATTTCTGATGCATGTTAAATATTTAGTCGTATTATTAAAGTTAATGATAAATAGTGTTATTTCGTTTATTTGGCTCAAGATGCGAAGAACTAATACATCAGCCTGTAACCCTTTGAATTAAATTCAAACTCTGCCGGGAGATTTTAAAGTACCCCTCTCTCTCTCTCTCTCTCTCTCTCTCTCTCTCTCTGTCCATTCCCACCGCCCCCTCCAAATGCAGTGCATGCGTTAAGTTGAGTATCTGTTTACATTTAAATAAATGTCCTTATACTTATTAAAAATATATTCTATAACACTAGGTGAGATTGAGCAAGACAGTTTCAATTTATGGCAAGGCTGAGTTCAGCAACAAGACACAAGGTGGCTATACTGCCTCAACAAGGTCTGAGAGAGCAGTACAAAGAGTGTCTGGAGGCAACAGTAAAGCATGGTGGAGGTTCCTTGAACCTTTGGGGCTGATTTCTACAAATGGTGAGGAGCTTCGTTCAGGCTTAATTGTTTTCTTCATGCTAAGAAATACAGACAAATGCCCATCAGGGAGGCGAATTATTAAATATATTCTGCAGCAGGACAATGAACCCTAACATACAACCAACTGTCTTCTTTTTGAAAATGAACAAGAAGTCGAAGCCCCCAAAGCCCCCAACATGATCGAGAAGGTCTGGGATTACATGAAGAGGCAGACAGTCGTGAGAACCAGCATCCACAGAGGAACTGTGATTAGTGTGGAACAACCTACCGCCAATTTTTTTTCACAAACTGTCTGCCAGTTTACCTTTTAGAATGATTAACTGAACGAATTGTTGCTTAGATTTCCATTGTTTTCTTTTGTTCGTTCATTTTTTTGTTCATTTTTGAAAGCAATTTACTGCATTTTCTGCACATCTGCGTAAAATCTAGCATGTTTAAAAGATGTTTTGGTTTAAGTCTGGCACCAAACTGGCCAAATTTTACAGCAAAAACGACTCGTTTACAGCCTGATGCTGGATTTATTTAGCTATTTATGGCCTTTATGACCATTGTCAATAGTTCTTTTTACTATACTTCGGAAGATCCACTTGGTTACAGCCTTGGTTTTCAACTACTTTGCCAAGATTCTCTTTGCAATTCATCACTGGTAGTGATGAATTGCAAAGAGAAAAAAACAAATTTCTGATAATGTAAATGTTGCTTCCACTTTTTTTTTCTATTTTTGTCTTTCTTATTTTTACTAATCTCAATTAAATCTTTGATTTGTGTGTTAATCACTTCCGCTTTGACTTTTTTCCCATTAGTACGTCACGGGTGACCACGTATTAAAGAAAAAAAATCATGATCATGTCTTTTCATGCCTTTCAACTCTCATATTTCTCTGTTATATCTATTCCTGTAATCCCTGCACAGCAATAAATTCCATAAACAAATGGACAGATATCACAGTGTGCAGTTTATTATCACTGGAATAACAGGTGGAAAGCCACGGCAGCAAGCTATTATTTAAAAGCAGCACAGCAAACAAGGCAGGATCACGTAGAACATTAATTTGCAGATTTTACATCCAGGTCATGTTGACATAACATTGCGAGTTAAGGCTGATTCAGTGGTCGAATCATTTGTTATTTGGTGTAGTTTTACTGGTACCATCTTGTTTTGTGAGACAGAGATAAAGTGTCGCTTGATCCCGTAGTGAGAGCTTTGGCCTACTGATGGCAATGACAAATAAGCAGCGGTAAACTTGGTTGGGGAGAGTGAGGGCTTGGGAGAGAGATGAGTGCCCTCCTCATCCATCATTTGGCTACTCTCTAGCTCTCTTTCTCTCTCACTCTCTCTCTCTCTCTCACACACACACACACACACACACACTCTCTTTCTCAGAAACAGAACAGAATTTTTAGAGTGTAGTGGCTATCGTCACCTTTGGGAGAAGAGTTGTTTACATCACTTCCGTCTTGATCTTGTTCGTTTGTCATGGTGATGGAGATGGACATTTGACCTTCATCAGGCTCCTGAGTGCACAGCATTTAGCAACAGAGTGTGGAAAAACACATGAGCATGCATCCAACCTCCATATCTGAGGTTACTATCAGTATTATAGATGTTAGAGTTATCTTTTCATGTTCCTGTTTACAATTTACAAGCTGTTCATTTGTAACAAGCTGTCTTTCGAATTTCCCTCATTATGTCTATGTCTGAAATCGTTTATCATTAGTTGTCTAAGGAAACTGAAATTGCTAATGTCATCAGTTAAAAGGGTCAATATGTCTATTTTCAGTGAAAATAAGAAAGCAAGTGGAGGTCTCAAATGAAGAGTCCCTGAAAATCCCAACTCATTTCCTGTCTCTAATCGGTCCTATACAAATAATAATAATAATAATAATAATCAAAAAAGCCTTACACGTTTTCAAGGGTGCTCTTTTGTTATCCCATTGGACATTGTCAGTGTTTGTGAAGGTTATTAATTTTGAAGTTTTTATCTTTTGTACCTATTTTAATGGGGTCATGAAAGAAAACTTTGTTGACAATCAAAGGTGTCAGAAGTGAGCCTTTGTAAGTGATTTAAATATTAGTGATTTACAACAAGTTCTGATGTTCTGCACCAGGAAAATAAGCTGCAGATACGAGAATACTGAGCCTTTATAACCAAACTTTTTTCAGCATCTCAAAAAAAGAAGATAAAACTTAGAAAATCAAGGTAAAATAACAAAACAAACAGGGTAGGTTAAACATCCTAGAACATCTCCTTTTAATTCTCACGACCATCTTAAAAAAATGTATTTAGGCTACTGTTAACTAGTTGTCTATAATAAAACACAAGAGCACTTTTTTTCTTACTTCTTGGCCATTTTAGAATTAATTACAAAATATATGGACAGCCTTAATGGTAGTTGATGACTCATATTGGAGGTTTTTTAGCACAGCTCTGTAGCATTTTCCTATGGTAGATGATCTCAGAGAGTCTCCTTTCATGCAGGTTTCAGAGCATCAGCGCTGGATTTTCATTTCACAGTGCAATCTGCTCATGTCTGATAGTTCTAAACCTACAGTAGACGCATGGGTCTCAAGGAGAATATCTCTTTGTGTCAAAATGCATTCTTCAAAAATAGAACATCACACAAAGTGATGCCGATGGGTGTATTCCATTTACTCCCTTGCTATGAGGCTCTTTCAGACGTCTTCAGAGGGGTTACAAATCACTCATAGAGAATGCATTTACAGCATTTAGAAGAGAGACAAGAGATTTTATCCACAAAGATTTTGAGTTTGATAAATTGTATTACAGAGTACACTTATGCGAACACATTCGTCCTAAGAGCCTTGTGTCGCATTGGAGTAAAATTCAATTTAATTTTGTTTGTATACGATTCACTATTTGTTTTCAATAATGCTAGATTCTGTCTAGGGATCCTTAAAAGAAAACCTTGGTAGAGTTTGGTTTGTTTTTGTGGGAATGGCAAAACACAACTATAACTTACTAAAGTACTTAAAATTCTGGACAATTCTTCAATTATCTGTAAACCTCTGGACAGGTTTTTCGTAACAGATAATTTCATTACATTTAATTTGATTCATTTATAATTATTTTATCAGAAGTTATAGAGTTATACTTAATTTTATTTTAATTGATTTAATTAATGAACTCCAACCAGGTCACAAGAATTTGACTCACAGTACAATTTTATTTCATGTTTTGCAAGTCTTCCTGCAGCATGGCCATCTAAGAGATCCGTATTCTTTGTCAAATCAAGGCCTGAGGCCTGCTTTTGAAAAACAAAACAGCTTTAGAGTGAATGGTGCAAAAAGTTCAAGGGGTTGGGAGCAGCAGCCAAATGGCAGTGGGGTCGATAGATGCTGAGAACCGTGTTCAGACTTTTTCTAGTTATTTGAACTCTGAATGCTTTAAAATAGAGATATTTTCTGTAATTGGTCCCAACTTAGTAGGACCAGTTTGGGGAGGTCCCTTCTTGTGCAAATGTGACTGCCCTCCAAAATAAGGACCATAAAGACATAAATGTTTGGTGTGAAAGAACCTGACTGGGCTGACTGAACCTTGCTTAAAGCCTTCCTGAAAGAGGTGAAGCTGCTTTAGCTGCAACATGTGAACTGAAAATATATTAATCCTTAAATTTAAATTAATGGATGAATACTTTGTAATGCTCTCTGTAAACTACATAATCAGTATATTAGGGAAATGCTGTTGCACACTCTGTGTTTGCACACTTTAGAAGCTGCAATGTCCAAATCTTAGGGTCCAAATCATTAGAGTGTAGTGCCGGCTTGTCCATTTTTTCCAAAATACAGTAAAGGACAATTTATTTTGTTTCCCAAAACGACATATCTTTATTAAACCAAGCGCAACGCAAAGAAGATGCGGTGCTGAAGAGGTGAGAAAATGGCTACTATCATCTGGAGCCAAGGTTTTCAATCGTTTTATAAACATTCCATGACTACAGAACAAAATCAGGCCTTTTTCCAGCTGATCACAGTCGATAAAGTCCACCGGAGATGTCCGATATTCATCAGCAGGCGAAAAGAGTAATAGCAGCGAATAAGTCCATGAAGTAGTGAGTCCAGTAGTGAGATCTGTGTTTTACCAATAAATTCTGGAACTAACCTCTTGTTCAAATATTAATGTTGTTTGTTTTTGAACATTGACGTATCGTTTATTTTAAAAAAAAGTAAATATATGTATATATGTATGTATGTACATTTATATAGATGCCTTGGATTTATAGCATTTTGTAAAACACCATGGACCACTTTTTTTTATCTTTAATTCCTCAAATCTGGATTTGAAATGTTAATGTTTGTATGACTTTGAGGTGCTTTATTAAAGTTTGAAACATAAAATCAATTTTTCCTAAAACCACTTCTGTGCTAAATACATTCTTACAAAAATTCATCTAAATGGGAGTTATCGTGTTTTGGAAAAAAAAAAACTAATTTCATCATCCTCAAATATTTTAAATGCTGTGTTACACATTTCTTGTAATACTCTAATAAGGATGTAAAATGTGGAAAACACAAATGTTTCATTTTCCAGTAATCAGCAGGCTCTGGTTTAGTCATAATTCAATGATGTTCCGCTGTAGTTTATGGGAGAGGAGAATTCATTCGATCACGTCAATCAAACTATCCGATGATGGACGCCGGGTGCACTGTCTGTCATTCACATCCCTGGTTAATTGTTCCTGCCATTTACTTAATGATTACCGACATGCTCCAATGCCTCCAACAGGTGCGCTGTCAACCTCCCCCCGCCCCACTACCACACAGACACGCACACACACACACACACACACACACACATACTCATCCAAAACCTTTTTACTACATCCCTAATAGTTGAGTTTAAATGTCATCTTTGCTATTTCATTTTCAGGCTTGTCCTTGCTTAGACAAGATGCCAGTTCCTACTAGAGGTGTTTGGCTACATGATGAAATTGCTTCCATGTTTCCATGCCAACAGGGAACTAGATCTCATTAGCTGAAATGTGGGGGCTTCCTTTAATTATGATTGAGCCCTGTTCCTCTCTGGGATCAGTTTTGTTATTTCAGACTCACACTTTGTTTAGAAACGGCCTATAAAACTGATTTTATATTTTATTATGCTTTTGATAGATGAACCCGATGGTGAAATCTTGCTTCTTCCAATGAATATTTTTATCTAAAGTTAAACCTTTACTTTTTTTTTTAACCTGGACAGAGACACTAATACAACTCCTTAAATGTTTGGATTTGAAAATCAGCTTGTGACCAAATCTCAGCAACATGTGAAATCACATTTCCCAGTTTTACAATCTCTTCACTGGCTACCAGTGCGCAGAGTGGATTTGACCATTTTAATCTCTTAATGGCTTAGCCCCTCCCTGTTTATTTGAACTTTTAATCTTTTAATCATACATCAACCTGTAGGAACACTATGGTCCTCTGAGCAGAGGCTGCTGGCTGTTCCCAGGACTCAGTTGAAAGGTACAGGTGGGCAAAATATCTCTGAAAGCTGCTCCTAAACTTTAGAACAAAGTGTCTCTTAACATCAGGCTAGCACCATATTTGTCTATTTGTCTGTAAGCCCACAGCTTGTACATATTTTTTCCTTTAACAAGCATTTTTCAGTTTATTTATTTGCACTCTATTTTTACCTATTTTTACTTCTTTGAACTACCGTATTTGTTTTCTGTTTTGTTGCATTTTATTAGCTCAGCTGTCTGTTTAATCTTCCTTTATCTTCCTAAATAAAAAGTTACAACTAAAGCAGTAAAATGTCTTGCACTTCAAGTACACTAATAAAAAGATTTTCTTGTTTGAAATGAAATAGGAAATACTATTATATGAAGACAGTTCAGTCAGTCCCAATCCAGTTGAAGGGTTAGGGTTCTCCATCCGAGTCACAAGGGTGCGTGCTAAACATGAAAGATAATGCTCCGCAGATTCCTCGGATAATGACACATTTTTATATATGAAACGATGCTAAATGTTAGCTAGTTTAGCAGCCTCAATGGTAAAAGAGACTGACAAAAGTCTAGGATGCCTAGTGTTGATCTCAGCATTATAAATAAATCGTCATTTCCATCGTCAACTCAATGGATTTGTTCTTGCATTATAGGGAAATCAATAGGGATCTGGTTCATGACCCTTTGTCTGCAACTCTGCCCATGACACAGCCCTCGCCTGCTTCAGGAACAAGAACATGCAGGGCTCTCACAGGTCTCCTGTGCCAGTTCTCTGAAGAGTATTTAAAGGCACTTTGCCTTGAGGGAAGCTCTGGGCACAATGACATATCTGCATTTGACTCCCAGGCTTTTGTAGATCATGCTTCACACATGTTTTTCCCTATGAGGTGAGTTTTGGCATACACTGTGTGGTTGAGAAGATTCCCATTGAAACCAAGTGTTTGCCGAGCCAATATCTTGCCTCCTGTATTCAGTTAGCTTGACTGGATATGCCCACTTTGAGCAACCGTACCCTTTAATTTAATTTATCTTATGGTAACTTAAATGAAATAAATTTAATTTTCACGAACTGACCAATACTATTTTACATTTGCAGCAAAGTCTAAAGGTTTAATGGGATTTTTTTACACCCAAAAATAAATATAACATCTATACATGCTATATACAAGTGCTATATTAATTTTTTATATATACATCATGGTTGTGTGATTAGTTGTGATATACAAGACAAGATCTGTATTGTGACTACCTTGTGTCACAAGAATCTCGAAAAGGAACAGTTGAACGAAAAGGTGCAAACATTTTTGTGGAACTGTGGTTTAGGGACATGACTATTACGCAGCAAAACTAGAGATACATAGTTGAGGATGTTCGTTACCATAAGTAACCCTTACTGTAAGTGTCTGCAACTGTAATGCTCATAATTGCCCATGATTTACAGAGGCCATGGTAGAAATAAAACAAAAAAACAGGAACACTCTGCAGATTCCTGACTGTAGTAGTGCTCCGTGTTTGTGGTTTAACTGGCTGTATCGATCGCTCATCTAACAGCATGAATGGCATTTCATTTCCTGAGCTGCTCTGTGTGTCTGTTTTTTTCCCCGACAGGCTCAACAAAGATATGGCTGTATAGTCGCAGGCCCCATTGCCTCAGTGGGTTTTACCTGATATGAAATGGGCGCTGGAAAATCTGTAAAATAAAACCTGCTTATTAGCTTATTGTTTGAATCTCCTGTAATGGCTCTTATTTTAGAACATGTGTGAAACAGCTGTTTATTATACAGAACACAGATACAGAAGAGGGGCTCGGTTACTTCATTAGCTTTGAAATCATGCAAACGAAACGCACATGGAAACTGATTCGTTCTTCTAAACTGAGCATCCTTCAATCCATCAGCACAATCTGTCCCTACATTTACATCTGAAAATTTAAAGTTAAAAAATTGTAAATATCAGCAAAACACAGTAAGTTTGCACTAAGCTTCAGCTGAAATTATGTTTGTTCATATACAGAAAATAGATGGAGAAAGTCACTGAAGAGAAGGGAGTAGCTAGAGCTATAACTTTGCAGCTGGTATAGTTCCACACAGAGATGGAGGTGAATCATGTTAACCATCAAGCATTTTAGTTCAGTGCACTCTTGTTAAAATCCGAATAATGATTATTATTATAATCTATAATGGTGTTTATATGTACATTCGTTTGAACAGGGCCATTTTTAGGCTAGTGCGCCTTACACAGCGGAAGGGGAAACACTGCCCCATTTACTTTGCAACGGGTGCTTTATGCATGAATCCAAAACACATAAATACACTGAAAAAATTACAAAAAGTTAATAGTAAGTGCACATTTTATTAAACTGTATAAACCTTGTTTTTCTTGATGCTTCCGTGTTAAAAAATGAGTTTTTGTCATATCAAACTAAATCTTTATCATTTATACTCTCGCTTTAATAAACCACTTACTATTTTCTTATGCTATTTTATTTTTTCTCTACCCACGTGCCAATGTCCTGTAAAATTGTACAAATTTGATTTTAAAAGCACAAATAGGATTTTAATTAGAATATCTTTATTTATTCTGTGGTCATACAAATCTGGACATCAACATACCAAATTTCATTTAGACCCATGTCCCTTGAAATAGGCATAATTGTCGTAAAGAATGCAGTGATGCAGTTGTAGATTTGACTTGAAACGTAGATTAAAATCAGAGGAATTAAAAGCATAATGCATATTAAACCTCGTTTAATGCTATTAAGATAAACTAGCAGATTGTTCCCATGTCTGCTCAGTAATTAGTCTTTGTAGAGAAGGTTTCGGCTAAAGATTTAGGGGATTGTGAGATGTGTTTTCCTTGTGTTTATGGTTTGTGTGATGTCCCCAGAGATCGTGCGATATTGATTTTTCCAGAGTCCATGGCAAATTTAGATAAGTTGGGTCTTGCTTCTGCAGAGATAGTGATGCCATCAGAGATGGAGACTGAAGACGAAGAATATAGCTACTTATTGGTTTTCACAGTGCAGGGTCATTAGATTGCAACAAGTTGTTTTTGAAACTGAACTTGTAAGGTTTATTTAATCCTTGCTGTGTAGGCTAATTCCCCTCCTGCAGAGCAGCACATTCTACAGAATGCAAAGCACAGAACCCTTCTGATGTAAAACAACATGATGATTCATGTATAATGCCATGCATTTAAACAAACAAAAACACTTTTATCAGAAAACAAATACTTTTCTTGTTTTAATGAAGATCTGCTCTGTTTGGCATTATACAGTTGATTTTGTATGTTTTCTTAAAAATGGCCCATTAACCCAAAGGTTTGTCTTGTAAACTTATCGTAACTGTATTTTGATTTTTAAATAATTAATTATTTGTCCACTATAATCGATCACACAATCCACACATTATGCTGCTCTGCTTCCTCCATTAGAGAAAGATAAAAGAGCTCTGGGACACAGCCTTTAAACAAGTACTTTAGAGCCTTTCAAAATAAAACAGAAATCTTGACTAACGCAAATTAGCATAGCTACTCATTATTGTTTTATTTTCATTTAAACTCTTAAACTCCAGCTCCTAGTGCCTCTGCGCTCTCTTACCGTGTATTCCCTACCATCGTTTCATATTGTTTTAGTTTGAAATGATCCCACAATTAATTTCTCATGTTTTTGTCTGGCTGTCTTTTGATTTCATTATTTCTCGCCGCTTTTTCACCATTCTTTTGTTCATCAGTCAGAAAGGTTAACGTGTAAGCAGTTTATACAGACAGCCAGTAAAGCGCTCAATTGATTCGTTGATTACTACAATCATTTTTATAATCAATTAAAAGAAATAATTTGATTATATGTTTCAACCCTAGTTACTATGTTAATTCAGAGAGTGACATTTGGTCCTTTTGCATGTTGCAGTGTAATATCACTGATGAATTCGAGTCCAGCACAGAACCACAAATTGAAAATACTGAGCATTCATTGCAGGTAATCCATAGCCATTTACATGAGAGGACAATAAATGGACATCATATAGATCCAACATATGGCTATATTAACTTTGAAATGAAACACATCGAAAGAGATGCAAATTACAATCAACTAAAGTTTTTTTTTTTATTTCGTACCATGTATACCCATAAAGCTCAGCAACAAAGGAAAAAAACAACAACAATGCATGTTATCCTTCCCTAAAATCTCAAAGTGAAGCCTCTTTTCACTCGAGGTGCCTCATCGGAAGGCCCCACCTAACAAAAGCCCAATGGTTTCCCAGTGGTTTTTTAAGGCAGAAAAACAAATGGCTGCTCTCTACTGTTGCTAGGCATTTTTATTTTTGAATGGGTTGTCTCATTGTTTTCACTATTGCTGTAAAAATAGTTGACGACTTCATTAATTGAAATATAAGGAATTGCTCATTCCAACCAGACAAACATCGTCTCACCATCTTCATAAAAGTGTGAGCAAACATTTAGCTGGAGATGTGTCTAAGAATAAAGGCCTCTACACACCGATCCGAACTGAGCTTCGCACGAATCTCCGGATGGCTTCACAGCAGGGTGCTCATCATCTCGGTTGAGGATATAGAGGATTTGTGGCACGCCGTTTCTTTCCTGTTTCCTGTACGAAGTCGCTATGAAAATGTGGGATGTCCTACTCATGTCATCAAAAGAGACACCCTTCATTAGTTGTTCTCTTTGCAAAAAACGCATCCAATATTGCAAGGCGAAACTCCTTTTTAGTTGACACCACTCGTTCGGTTCGATGTGTGATGTCCAGGTGGTGCCCATAGTTTTCAATGGAGGAACGTTGTCGCAATAAACTTCTGACCAAAAGTTTGGATCGTGTACAGAGGCCTTAAAAAGCTGGCAAAATTCCATAAAGGTCCAGTTCTTGGTTCTCTTCTCGACATACACCTCTTCCCTGGGTCCAATCAGCCACAGACTTCTTTTATCAGTGCTCTGCTAACAACACTCCACTCCATCTGTCCTTTCTTCTTGATACCACAAAACCGCCTGAATGACAAAATGGATGAAAGCCCATCATCTACATCATCTCCTTTTTGCTTCAGTCAGGAACTTTCCATGATCAACTAACTTTCAAAGAGCACTTCGGTAAAACCACATAACATCAGATCAAGATCAAGATTCTTACTTAAAGACCATTCAACTCATCTTCTAGTTAAGGCCTTGGTCATATCTACACTAGAATGGTCCAGATCTCAGCAGCTCGACTGGTTTTAATGGAACCCAGAAGAGCAAACATCACTCTTATTTTTATTTTTTAATATTTTTTACTTTTTATCTCTTCTCACTGGCTCCACAGTGCTGCCGGTGTTGAGTTTAAAACACAGATGATCTCAAGCTCTTTCGTTCCTACATCCCCATCAGAAGCCCGTGTTCTCCTCGGCTCATGGACAGTCTTCAAGTCTCCATTTTAAAGCAGAGACTAAAAAAATCCCTTCATCTGACTCTGAAAATAGCTAGAATAGCTTTTCTTTGAAGACTTCTGATGAGTAACTGACAGACAGCTTTTGCTTTAGTGACATCTTTCATTTCAGAAACCTGTTAAGGGCCCATCTGATGATTCTCTTAGCTGGTTAAATGCCCTAGATTGAGAAAGTTTGCCATCTTTTGGGAATAGAGCCATTCATCTCCACTAAGCTAGAGTAGGAAGCCATATTGTTTCAGCCACACCCAATTAGCTCTCAGTTTGAGTGATGAAGGCTTATTTCACGGTCCGTTGCCTCTGCCACAAGCACAAGAGTCATATACCCTCATGCATGTCAAATAGACAGGAGGAGGAGCTGCTCAGATCTGCCAGTTAGCACGCCAGACTCACAAACCACAATCCTCAGGCTGAACCAAAAGATTAACATAGAGGATAAATGTCTGAAGTGTGTCTTGAAAGTCAACACATTTATTTGTTTGCTTCATGATTACAAATGAAGGACTTTGCACGCTGTGTCTCCAATGTGCTTGGTACTTTGATCATATTATGCAAGTTGCACTGTAGCTCCTGAAAATAGTTTAACTCAATAAGGTGATTGACTATAGATCAAAAGATCACTGGTTCGATTCCCAGCTCCATTGCATGAGTGTTGAAGCTCTCTCCCTCTAGTGGCAACCATTATTGTGTTGGCCTTGAGCAAGTCACCAGTTTACCACTGCTCCCGGGCGCCGCAGCTACGGCCGCCCACTGCTCCCGGTGTGTGTGCACTTCCATGGGTTTAATGCAGAGCACAAATTCTTCACTTCAAACTTAGTGCTAATGTCACTTTCCCTTGCCTTCCCTTTTTAGGATATCATCACGTTGCGAGAATTGTAATATTGTATATAGTTTGTCATATTTATGTTTTTTACCATCTAATGATCAACATTTTAAAATTGCGTAATAAATGGATGGAAAATGTGTTTTAGACGGTTACCTTCGCAACCTTAAATTGCAAAACGTGATGTTCTTATACAAGAGGGCACCCAAAAAAGTGTATTGAGAGCATTCTGCCGAGTTCTCCCTCTAGATGGGGTTCGTAGAGACCTTCCTGAAACAGCTGTGCAGTTTGTGCATTAACATTTGAGTGTTTTGTTACATTTCACATACTGTTATTTGATTCGCCTGCCATTAAGGCAAATTTACAACAATCAAGACTTTGTGAGATGAGTGTTGACTGAGGATTAGCAAATGAGACGTTTTACCTAAATTTGTTCCTCGCCTTCCAACACAGCATTATAAAACATTTAATTGTACAAAAGACATTGAACGTGATCCAAACTTTTTGACCAAAGTCTTTACAGGTGATGGGTGTTTTGCCATAATAGCTTCGTGGGCGTCCGACTTTACTCAAACGATATCCCACAAACTGCACATCTCTTTTAGTATCTACTTGGAATCTATTAGTTTTAGGTCTCCATTCGTAGTTTCTATCTTTTGGACTGATAACGCATCATATTACCTAATAAATTGGCCCAGACCTCATCTCCCCACTTATTGTTGAAAGGCTAACCTGAGGAAACTATTTGTAGTTATTCTGTTTCGATAGCTCGACCACTAACTTTTCCCATAGAAGCCTGATTAGATCACCCTCGCTGGCAACCTCCTCATGATTCAACTTTTTTTTTCCTTAAATGCAAACTCTTTTCCTACACAAGCAGTCGTCAGTGCCAGTGAATAGCTGGCAGGTGTAATTGGAATTCTCCTATAAGGCAGGAGCAGGAAATGAATGTGACTGGATCAGAAGGCTGCGATCTCAATTACAAACCAAGCCCAGTGAGGCCAAAAATGAAAACATTCTTAGAGAGTGATAAGGTTATATTAAAGATTAACAAACTCTTCCAATCGCTGCCGCCTCATTCATGGCCAAAACTCCAGTCAGCGAAATAAACAGCAATTGTCCTTCTTTTTGATTAAATGAAAAGGAACAATTCTATCTGTTCCCTTCTGTGAATGTACAATTGTATTTCATGCAAATTATAGACACAAAGTCATTGGTTGGCATGAAATATGAAAATAAGTGAGGTGTTTTAGCACCTATTAGGAAGCCTCTCATTTGGAAGTGTTTGGTTTACCCCATTTCACCACCTGGTTGAACTCTGAAATGAAGCATGATGAGAATATTCAAATGCGCCACGGTGAAGGTGAGCCCAGCCTGTCAGTCCATGGCATTCTTTTGTTAAGTGAAAAAGAGCCCTCTTCTTTTCTTTGTTAAATCGCATAATAAAGCTTTCAATCAGGCTTATCGGTACCAACACGCTTTGGCTCTCAATTGTAACTCAAAAGAAGCATGAGTGAACTTAAAGCCATTGTTGGTGTATTATTTTGGGGCTGTTTTAGTTGGTGGAACGTGTCACATTGATGGCAGGCTGGGTAGATTTGTTTTGAATGTCGGCGATGCTAATGTGCATGTTTGTCGCCCCATTGATCCACTGAATTTCCATGCCAAAACTTGTGTGCTAACCATGCTGCGCAAGCAGACACTTCACATCTGTGAGCTGCAACAACAGCCTTCCCTAATACTCTTAAATCACGCCATGTTCAGGCACAGTCCGTGCTTGGTATCGTGACAACAACTGAAGCATCTATAGCTTATACATCTCAGCGTGACTAGTTAGCCAACTTGAGCGGCACTAACAATAATGCTCTGCTTGTTAAATACTACCAGGATGTCTGGGGTGCATTTGAATCCCGGTGGAGGGGCCTGTCTGCTAGTCCTCTAGTGCCAGACGTTCTTTTCTGCTGAATGTCATGGCTGTAGGAAGCTGCTGTCAGGTAGCTGGATTAGCCGTCACCTTTACCGCCCTCTGAAATTCACTCTTTGAGACTCTCTGCTGCATTCAGCTGACAGGGGACACATCCTGTTAAAGAAATGTGATCAGCTTTGCTAAAAACTACTGCTGGCCAATTTCAGACCGGGAAAATGGTTTATTTGAAACAATATTATGTGACTTTTTTTTTCTTTGTACCTTTGCATGATTATAGATGTTTTGTAAAAATTGTGAACTTTTATGTTACAATATCTATGTTATACTCATGGCCTTGTGAGATGTGTTGTTAAAGTGTCATTAGCCATGTTTCCATCCAACGATGCAAATTAAATGTATCTGCAAAACTCAAATGTTGCATAAAAGAGAACGAAACAGTCACTTCTTGATAAACTGGCACCAAATACCAAAAGAAAAATAGATAGTTGCTGGGTTTTATCATATAGTCGAGGAGGTGAGAGACTGTTCCAGAGGGTTCTGGGAGGTGATAATCCCGAACTAATCCTTCGATGATTAGAATGACCAAAACAACATTTCAGGTGTTGTGCAATGAAATCGGTCCATTGGTTACCCCATTAATACCGCCCCATCATGCTCTAGATCCGACAGAAAAATGTAAAATTCTTCAATTCGACTCCGTTGTGAGCATAATTTTTGAATATTAATTTTCAAAATGTACGGGCATCTTGCCATTTCCTTCCAGGGTTTTTCTTTTAAGAGATGCTCAAAAAGGTGGATGGAAACGCAGCTGCTGGCTGATGACAAATTCTAAGTATACGCCTCTCTGGAAATCTAAACAGCAGTCCAGTGTTAAACATATGGTAAAACAAATTCCCTTGAGTTCAAGTCAAACTGAGTGGGAATTGAATGTGTGGCATGACCGCGAGCAGGCGTCTGCACATGCTCAAGCCGGATTCCAAGTACAGCTTCGATATCTCCACTTTTTTGATTAATTAATCAAGCAAAAAAGTATATATGTATGGAGTAATAATCAATATTGCAATTATGCCTTTAATTAATTATGCATTTAAGTTTTTTTTTATTAGTAAATTCATCTTATAACTCTGCTTATTATTCCCTTTTGGTGGAATAGCACACATCATGAGCACATCAGGCGAGAGGCAGAGTTACACCCTGGACAGGTCGCCAGTCCATCAGTTTTTTAGTAATATTTTATCAAAGATATGATATGTTTTAGAAGGGTACAGATTATCCTCCTCTTTCACTCAGTTTGCACCATTCATGTGTGATCTTTGAGTTCATGTTGGTGACTCAAAGCTTTGAATTTTAGTCAGTAAAAAAATCATTAAACAAATCGGTGCCGTTTTATCCAGAAAGAGAATGCTATGGATTGTTTTCTTGCTTGAAGCAAATCAACAAATCAGTTTTTCAATTGGTTCTGAGAGTAGAAGCAGTCACATGATGAATCATGCTGACTCAGGACTGAGAGTATGGGAACAGAAAATAATGGACAAAGACTGTAACATTAATAAAACAAAAAAGTTTGGGAAAATAAGCTTAGTGTCAAAATAAGTACTTTTGGTATTTTGTCCATATTCACATATACAGATAAATTAACAAACAAATTGCAAAATAATAAAAAAAAGTAACTTTTAATGTTTATATATGGTGGCTTTGATGGACGTTATAAGGAACGGAACTGTACAGTAATGTTAACCAGAACATTTGCACAGAAATGAGTTTTCAAGGAATATTTCCATAGCTTTTCTTCAAAGTGAATCATATTTTTTTACCTTTTTCACCTTGTTCAATGAGACTTCCTTTCATCTGGTTT
Source organism: Danionella cerebrum (assembly GCA_007224835.1). Taxonomy (NCBI): domain Eukaryota; kingdom Metazoa; phylum Chordata; class Actinopteri; order Cypriniformes; family Danionidae; genus Danionella; species Danionella cerebrum. Next base: position 747,704 of record SRMA01026708.1, on the reverse strand, counting down.
CAGACATGACAGTTTGACAGTCACATATCCTCTCAAGAATAGTGAGAGAACATTTTAAATAGAGCTCTGACGGTGTCTTGGTCGATCTGCTTGTCTTTAGCTAGCGCTGTTTAGATACACACTGGCAGTGAGAACCTCCTCTTCACAGCATCCCACTCTGCCCACATGAAGGGTCTGCATGCTGGCCGCTAAAGTTATTTCTAGTGGATATTTCTGCTTTTGATGGGTCTCACTTGAGTAAATCTGCTTTGAGCAGGGCTTCCGCCCCCAGCTGCTCTTCTGGCTGCTTTTGGGAAGCTTGCTCTGTTTGCCTTTTTATCCCTGGATACATTTCCTTTCCTGCAGTATGGACAAGAGGGATTGGTATCGATGTGCTCTGTATTTTACGTCACTAACTTTTTCAAACACAGTATCATATGGCATTTGTGTGACAGGGATACACCACATCGACACCAATCCCTCTTGTCCATACTGCAGGACCAAGATTACAATTGTTCAGGATTACATTTTACCTTTGAAATCATTCACTTTCACATTTATAATAAATAGTTTAGAACTTCATTGAAGAAATTAGCAGACTTTCTTCACATTAAGACCTCCAGAGTGTGTGCACATGATGTCACAGGAACTGCCAGACATAGAGTGAGCAGCAAAAAGCCTATTCATGTGGTGAATGCGAGTTTGATTTGTATAAAATGGGGTAAAGCAGTTGTGTGATTGACTGCTCAAACCAATTTTAGAGACTTCATGGCTGCTATTCTATAGGCTGCCTGAATCCAAAGAAAGCAAATTAACAGCAATTCAAGAAATAACCTGAATCCAGAATCTGAAACTTAGATTTGTGGTCACTTTTTGTCAGACTTTTGAGTTATGTGCTGTTTACTTCAAAATAAAATCTCTAGTTCAAACTTGAGCCAAACATGATTTAAGCAGATGGAAAGTGTGTAGCTCTGTGAAGAATTTTTACAGTATTTAGAATTAAATGTTATGTTGTGTATTATTTTGTGCGGCTAAGGTGAATTTGGTTCTGGTTATTTTTTTGACTGTAGAAAAAAAGTCTATGGCGCTGAGTGAGTGACCGCATACACACACACAAACACGCACACACGCACACGCACGCATGCACACGCACACGCACCCATACGCACACACACAACCAGAAAGTTTCCTTAATTATCCTGACAAATCCTGTTTATATGTTTGATTGTCCTTTTAATGTCAGGATATCCAGTTTTTGACTTAATCTCTATGTTCACAAAATGCCCACAGAAGTTGGTCATCTTGTTAATTTTGAGGATCATATTCGAGCCCAATTCTTTTGAACTTGTAATCATCAGAATACATTGTGGTTCCGCACTTTTCCATATTAAATGCAGCCATTTTATGGCTTTTTTGCCACTCAGTCTCAGTTTAGGAGACTATTTAATGTAAAAGACTATCTATGTTAATATAAATGTGATTTGCTTTTATAATAATGAGAGTGCTCTCAAACATGTGACATTTTGATATGGGCCAGTACATAAAATATAGAATATTTGTTTAACTAGCATGTACACAAACTATTATTTTGGATTTTGTAAAAGTGCAGTGTGAATGTTTTTTTGTAAATGTTCCTAATGTATTGTAAAATAACCCCCATGTCACCATGGCTTTCCTAAGCTGGTTACTATTTTAAACAATCTGGTTGCTATGGAGGGGTCAGTGACATCATATAATCCCCCAATGTCACTTTAAGTGGAATAAAGCTACCCCCATGTTACTATGGTTTTTCGAAGATGAGATAGAGATATGTAAAAGTGGTTGCTAGGGTATACATTTTGGTTGCTAGGAAGTTGTTAGTGATTTTAGTGAAATTAAGTTATTTCTATGATTATCATAAACAAGCCGCCATTTTTCTATGATTTATCTATGATGTTTCGTATTTAATATATTTTTGTTGCCTTTTCCAATTTATTTTGAATGCCCCTAATACGACAATGGTAAATATTTTAAAGTTGCATGAGCTTCTCAGTTTGAGTTACAGTTTCACAAAGTTTGACCCCACGTTAAGTCAATGTAAAGGTTCCCAGCATTCTCAGCAATTTGCCGAAATTCCTTTAGTGGTACCTGTCTGAAACTATATAGCAACCCGAGTCAGACCAGTTTGCATGTCTTGGCAAAGTTTGGTGGCTATAAAATGCCCTTGGAATTTTTTTGTCTGAAGCAAAAGACAAATAACAATATTATCATTGACAAGCCAACATAATAAAAAGTTAAAGTATGTTTTTTTATGCAATAATATTATGGATATAAAGGTGGGTGCTGTTCTATTTTTCAAAGCTGATCCATTATTGAGTGATGAAGGGAGCAGCATTAGGTGAGGTGAAGGCTTTTGTTGTTTTATTGTTTAGTGTCTGTGTGCTGAACAGCATTTGTCAGAGCTGAGGTGATTTTCCACTGCAGCATTTCTCATGTGTGAGCCTGGCATGAGCAGAAACTGATGCCCAGACTAAAACCCTAATGAGGCAGGTACTCTGTCCCTTTATTTCCTCTGTATATACCAACTCACCATCTCGTTTTTCTTTTCCTGACCAACCAGTCACCCTCAAGTCATTACGCAAACAAGAAGCTTTGTTTATTCTCTAAGTTTCACTTGGATTCAAATGAAAAAAGGTGTTTGAGGACATCAGATCATAACTTTTTTTTTCTGTCGAGTGCAGTGAAGTTACAATCAGAGTGAATTGAACTCTCCTCTTCACCGATACATCGTAGGGAGCTTTCTCTGCTAGCTCCGCTGGGATCCAGTGAGCCGATAACCTTGCTGAGGAGTGAGGAAGAAGGAGTGTGGCTCTGGAATCTCATTAGCCCTGGCGCCAGCCGGCCTTTAATTGCTGGGCACGTCCTCACAGTGCCTGTCTGTGATGAGGTATTGTGGGAGAGAGTAGAAGGGGAGTACGGGAGCATGAGGAGGTCGTTGAGCTCAAAGGAATGATATGGTTTCAGTATTGGAAAGGATTTAAGAGCTTTGGTGTCGGATGTTAAGATAGAGGCCTTTGCCAGCGCATTAGTATTCTTGATTACACTGGATATTTGGATAAACGCACAACTGAAAGTGTTAAAAATTCTAGATCTGAATATTTATCATCACTCTTGTTCGGGGGAATTTGTTTGTTGGGGGGAAATCTCTGTTGGATTAAATGTCTAGCTAAAAACTCAAGGCCCAATGGAAATAGTCCATGTCAGGGCCCCTGCCGGCCAAATGGGTGCTTTTAGCAGAAATGTTCTGTAGTGTCCCCCAAAATGTGCCAAAACGCACACATTTACTAAATATGCTTTTTTATTTCTTAAAAAAACACAAGTTAATCTCAAAAATGCTACAGTAAAATTTTCTTAAATGTTGGATTCTGACAGTCATCGATGTGATGTAGAGAGTTTTTGAACGCATACGAGAAAATGAGAAATGGAACCTCTATTTATGTCCAACGCCCTTTTTTGTGTACACTCAACATTAAATGCATTTTCCCCACGAAAAAAAATCAGAGTTCAGGATGGAATAACTCAAAAATGCAACAGTAAAATATACCTAATATTTTTATTGTGGCAGGTAATAATATGTACTATAATGATGTAATGAAATTTTCAACGCATTCAAAACCTGAAAATGTGCCCAACACACAATTTCATCCATTTGCTTTTGGCAAACAAACCAAAAATACAAGTTCAGGGTGGGATGAATCAAAAATGCTGCTACGTAAAATATTTGTACTCTAGAGTAAGTTTTACTCTACAGGTGTGAATACATATGGAATTACGAAGGACAATTTATACCGGTCATCCAAACATGACTAAACGTATCATCTAAATGTCCTGGGATTCTCTTTAAGGTGTACCAGGAAGCATCAATGAGAAGCTTATATTTATATAACTTTGCATTATTTAAAAATATTTATAAATGTTATATACAAGCAGATATATGCATTCAATGAAAGTAATTTATTATTGATACATAACTATTCATTTTTTTTCTTGTAAGCAAACGGGGTAATGGACCCCCCTCTAGCTGTTGGTGCCCTACGCAGACTGCATACTCCCAGACTGCATACACTCGCAGGGCTACTGGTCTCAATGTTCTGTGATCAGATTTCTCTAATTTTCACGGCCTTATAAAGTGCAAGTTATTTAGACCCAAATAATTCTAAAAAATATTTCCTTATTTATTTATCACTTTGGTTGGAACTTTTAGAATTACTTGGTTACAGTGAACTGGTTCTGGGTTTTTGATATGTACAAAACCCATAATAGAAAATCTCTAGTTTTAAAATAAGTGGTCATTAAGAGATTTACACACAGGATTTTCTTTACACACAGAGTTTATCTATAGGTAGAGCTCTGCTTCAAACCAAAGCAGTATCAAATTGCATCCCCTGTTTAAACAGATCTTCTGTAAAATCAGATGAAAAGCTGATGTGTCTTCCAAACACTGGCTTGCTCATTGTTACACTCATTTTACACCCCGGAACAGATCATTTCCTTTTAATCCTCATGTTCATCTAAAGCAACTGATTGTTGTGTAGCAAGTTGTGGCTTTGCCTTTGTTTGACTGATTATTGGCAAAAGTGAAAGTATAGCTGTGTGTATAGCTATTTAAAGCAGTTAAAAAAATGTTGTGTAATCCAATATAAGCCAAAATCTACCACTTTTGGTTTCTCAGTTCATGACCCCTTTAAGAAAATCTGAAGCAACATTGAGCTCCAGTGTGAAGCAGTCAGCTACAGTCAATCATCTGAAGGAGAGAGATGGAGATTCAGAGAGCGAGAGAACACACATAGGGTTATCAGATCATTCAATTTCATCCCTGTCATACACTTCTTCCTTCAGCTGCCCACAGCCAGAAACAACAGTGAGTTAAGATCCCTGTGGTACAGCCCCACTTAAACCTCAGCAAATAAATTATTTCACTCTTTGACGGTGTTCACTGTTGTTGCCACATAAACTACGCCGCAGAAATAGCTCAGCTGCTTGTTATTTGGAATTGGTCCCATTGGCTTTTCATGTGTCGACCATGTAGGGAGGAAATTTTTGAAGTGGCTGTCATTCTATATGTGGTAAAAGCTTCAAAGGCTTATGAGAATATAAAGAAAAGAAATCTGTGCTTTGATTTGAAGAACAGCGCTTTGAAATCGGATACCATGACTTTTGTAGATTATGTAATCTCAGACTGCGTGGAATCAAACACAAGAAAAGAAACGCATCAATCAATTAATTTAGCTGGAAAACGAATCCAAGTAAATATTCACACATACAAATACATCAAGTAGCAAATAAATAAAAAGGCCTTTCACACGGTGGAGCATCAAAATGTTTTAAAGTATGTTTCTTTAACAAGGTCTGAGTGGAGTATATCAAATATTCAGGTTCACGACAAGGAGGATCCCATTCTTATTTATCAATGTGGCGTAGCTAACTTTTGATTATTGATTGTTAAACAGACAGCCACTCCCTCTTCAGCATAGTAAAATACTTATGATCAGGGGGTAGGGTTCCCTTGGTCAGTTAGTATGTAGCTTACCAAGTATACAATGATGCTAACTCTTAACTGTCTTTTGAAGTTGTTAAAAAAAGCATTGATGGAGGGAAAAACTTCAGAGATGCACGCACCAATAATCTAAGCATGATTCTTTCACACATCGCGATCAGATCATTGCCTTCCCTAATGCTTGAAGTACAGTATTACCTTCCATAGATTCTGTAACGTGTGAAGATGAAGGCTATTGGCAGCTTTTAAGGACCCGCTATTGGTGTAAAAACACCCGTGAATACGTCGAAAACAATGGTGTAGTTACCAAGAAACGCGTTTGTAATTTGATTTGTGGTGATGCCTTATGAGTAAATGTAAATTTTCAAAAATGCTTCACAATTTAAAAAAAATCATTCATTTTTTTTTTATCATACAAATGCCTTTTAACGCCTTGATTAAAGTCTTAAAAGACATGCTCTCTTTGGAAAGTAACTACAACTGATATTCTGTTGCTAGGGAGTGTTACCAGGCATACAACTGTACAGGGGCACAGCCTGAACACCTCCACCATTACAAACTGTATGTAGGAAGTTTCACTGTTCTGGATTCATGAGAACATTTATTTAAATTTGAGTGAACTTTTGAGTGAAGTTGAGTTTAATGGCGTTCTCGGTTATCTTATAACATAAAAACTCAGTTGATTCATTTAACTAATTCATTTTACAACTATTATTGAATAGCTCACTACTACAGTTATCAGTAAAAATCAGTAATTGACTGGGTATCTTCTTACACTAACCTACCCAGGTTTATCATGAATATGAGTTAATGCAACAAACGGTGCACCTGCTCTTCATCCCAGCAAAACGAATGACTTTTCTGTGACTGACTTTACCGAGATAACTGTCATGTGGGATGTAGTATCTGTCCAACTCTTATTTCTTACATTCCAAAGACTGACCCAATGCCTGCAAAGCAACTTCTAAATGTCACTCTTTGGTAGACCAAAGGGTGTGAGAATTTTACGATAAACGTTAATGTGATTTGTTTTCATTTCCTTTCATACTGTAGAGCAGGGGTCTTAAACTCAGTTCCTGGAGGGCCGCAGCCCTGCACAGTTTACTTCCAACCCTACTCAGAGAGATCTACCCCTGAAGCTTACGAACAGCCTGAAGGACCTAACGAGCTGCATCAGGTGTGTTTAGTTAAGGTTGGAGCTAAACTGTGCAGGGCTGTGGCCCTCCAGGAACTGAGTTTGAGACCCCTGCTGTAGAGCACTTAATTTTGGAAAATGCAACGCTAGACTATGAGAGGGGAAAAAAAATAGGTAAAATTAAGCAAATCGAGCCAATTAAGCTGAGCGAATCCTGCTAATACCCATGACATGGTTCCAGTTAAAAATCAAACAAATATTTAAATAAAAAAATTGAATTCCTTGAATTAACGTCACTGATGTGTAGGGTACCAAGATTTGAATATGTCCTAGTGATCGCTTGTCCAAATTCGACAGGAAGTGCGCACACACCCACAAAAAAACTACAATGCAATTCTAACTTGAAGTTGTTTTATAAGCATTAATTTAATTCGACAACTAATGTTAATTGTTTAAACAAACATTTTGTTTTCTGCTCAAGAAACTTACGCAAACAATTACTTACATAAAAAATGGTAATCCCTCTCCTGCTTACGTTCCACAAGTCTCCATGTACAAAATGACACAGTAGAAATGTGACACAGTGAAAGGTCTGCAATTGGTTGTTGAAAAAGCTTGGTCAGTGTTTATAGGTTACTTTTTCTCGAAACACAAAAATCATCCTGCAATTTCAGGTAATGTGCATGCACTAGTTGTCTTCTCTTCTTCTGTCTCGGGTGCCAGTAAATGGTGATTAGAGCACAGTGTATGAAAGTGAAGTAGTCTAGGCGGATGTTGTCAGATCATAAATCAGAGACTCTCTCTTTGGGATCATTTCAGACTACGCTCATTTGGTCAGGACCAATCCTTTGTTATGGCTCCACATTCTCTCTCTTCTCAATCTGTGTGAAACTTGTATCATCCTCTTCCCAGCTCTCCGTCAGCCTTCTCACCTCCCCTCCAGACAATCGATAGGTCACCTCTCTCATTAGAGTGCCTGTTTATTTTTGGATGCTTGCTTTAGCCTCTTTCTAGTGAGCAACTGTGCTGTACTGGATCCTATCTAGCTAGTTTACTCGCCTACTTCTGTCCTCGTCCTCCATTTGTTCGACACGCTCTCAAAACTGACTTTTGTCTGGTTCAATTTTCTTGAAAGTCACATTTTTATTTCCTGCTGTTCTCCAAATGTGCACGTTTGCCTTTTTCTCCACAGAACAATAACATTCATCCTGAAATGGAGCTAGAGTAGGAAGGTGTCACTGCATGAGAATGACAGCAACAAATATGTTTTATTTGTGTCTCATCATATTCCCTGTTTTTTTCCTCCTGTCACAATCATTTTGTGAGCTACAACAACTGAGAGTTATTACCTGGTAGGGAAGGATTTTGCCCATAAACTGGTATCTTGGGGTCACTTGAAACCTTTATAGCTAGATGATTACCTTTTTTCTCGAGTTTTATTTGCAATAATGAAGTCAGAGCCGTGGTGCGTCTGCCATTTTGACTGAGAAGAGAGGCTATCTTTAACCAAGGGCAAAGTTTCCAGTCACAGTTTTTTGCTGTTGCTTAATTTAAGTGGTGTGAAATTGTAAAGTGGTGTTTGACAGTGAAATTGCCAAAAAAAACTCCTAAAAGCTCCCAAAAAAGTAAAGAAAGTAGACTAAATACAACAGAGTATTGAGTGGCTCCTTTAAAACTAGCTTTGAGTATTACACTGATAAATTATTTAACATTATATCCTACAAATAAAAAAATGTATTTTTATGTAATTTTAGTCTTTGCATTGACAATCTACCTCTTATAAAACTAAACCCTGGCATTCTTAGTTTTAAGGATGAATTTTAAATTTAGATTTATTTCCAAAGGTAGTTGGAACAAACCAAAATCAGGAGCATTGGTGATAAGTTTCAAATTGCAGATTTGTTTTGTAGGTGTTTGGAAAGGCATCATGTGAAGTGCAGTTCTTAAATATTTATAAGCTCCTTCTGAGATACTGTACTGAAAACAATAGCCTCACGTGAATGAATTCACAACAGCTCAGAATATACGCTGTGTTCTTGATATTTCACTAAAAAATCTATAATTTGACTTTTGTATTTGTTGAATGACTAATATAGTCAAAGTGTGATTTAAAAACAAGAATAATTATGATGAAGCGCTCAACCCAACCCTTGTGTTTAGTAGACAGCTCCACTGGCGCCTAATAAAAATGCCATTTGCAGTCAGTAACAGTTGTAATACGCTTTCGCTGTGATGCATGCAGAAGGAACAAATCATCAAATCGTCCAGATCCAGCCATCATATTTATCATGCTTGAATTCAAGAGCCTCTACCTGTCTCTCCTCCGCCTCTTATCTCATTCTGAGCAGTGACATCAGTGTCATGGCTTGTTACCCACTAACAAGACCCTTCAAAGCCTTCATTAACATCCCCCACTCCAATCCACTAGCTAGAAGTGCTTTAAATCACCATCCCTTCATGCACCATTTCCTACAATATCCATGATGTCCCTCACATAGCTGAGGACCCTCGGCGCTAGAAAGCCATCCTCATCTTCTTGTTTTGGACAAGGAACCTCTTACATGCCAGAATCATCTCTCATCATCTCACACTCGCATTTCTCACAGTGGCATGTCTGCAGGTTTTAATTAAGCCTCCACTGTGTGCAAGGACACATCAGATTACGTCTCATCAGTCCAGCCTCATGACCCCCACCAAGATCTATTGGAAATTTGAATGAGCTGATCTGCCGCTTCCACTGCATGGTTATGGCTCAGCGTAGTTTGGCATGCTGCTCTGATTACAGACATGGCACTATAGGTGAACTGCTTTACTAGAATGAAGTGAAAGCAAAGACATTAGTTATGCTTCTGTCCAAAGATCGGAATGAAATGTATGCGCAAAACTGAAATATCACATAAAATATTTTTTAATAGAGCACCGTTTCCATTCAACGAAGAACCAACTCACCATTTCCTGAAAAACTGGTGGTAAATATCAAAAGAAAAATTAAAGTTGCTGCATTAGGATAAGGCCTTTTTTTGTATAGAATAACGTACTTGTGTATTTAAAACATATAGATGAAACGCAATATGCACCGTCATTACATCTTGCTTTTGGAGGCTGGAGACTGCTCTTTGGGCCAGTCAAGATAGTTCTGGGAGGATCCTGAACCACTTCAAGACTGATCCTGAACCACTTTCATAACAGACTAGGGTTTTTAGAATGACCAAAACAATTGGTTAGGCCATTAATACTGTTTCATTGTATTGTATTTTTATTTTATAAATGCGTTGGACGTTGAAGTTTAAGCACATTTCTTCTTATCGGATAAGAAGCATATTTTACTCAGTTCTGCGCATAATTCTTTCATAAACATTTTTTTAAGTTTATATGCATTTCCATCCAGGGTTTTTTCTGCGATATTCCAACATAAGTTGGATGGAAACGCAGCTTGTAGATTTTCATGATGACCTATAGATAACAAGTCACTCTGTCCAAGCAGGGTCTACATAATATTTTATTAACAAAGGTTGGGAGGAGCAAGTGAGATCCTTGTAACCAGTAAGATCCCAATAACCAATGATGAGGTAAAAATGTCCCGTTTAACGATTAAATGACACCTTCTCCGCATTTAAAATGATAGTGGGATCTCTGGCATGGATTCACTTCCAAATCCCGGAGCCTTTCCATAGACCGCTCGACTGGAATGCTTTAACATATTCATTAAGTACTAGGTTGTAGTCACTGTCAAAATATAAAACGCTTAGAAAGTTTGGTTAATTTAACCTGGTTTTCACTCCGTTTCCTCTGGGAAAGGTTTTTGGATTTTTAAAACAACATTCTCTATATTTTCAACATGTAAAATAAGATTTTCAGTCACAAATGTGGTCTAGGACTTTGTTTATTGAGTACTAAACTCTCTGAAAGGAAGGACCAACCATAGACTACATAAAACATGGGCAAAGTATCTGTGATTTCACCCATAGGTTTCTGATGAAGTAGTTTGCGACACAAAGGCGGGGATTGGAGTGTGAGGGTGGTGTTAAAGTAATGATATCTAAGGGTTTAAGGATACACTCTGCTGAAGTTACTATACATATCACAATATTTTAACCCACAAAAGAAAGGTTTAGAACTTGATTTTGAATCAACTACAGAAAATATATGTTTTGCTTGACATTGGAAAACTACATTAAATAAAAATAATACAAACACAAAGCTAAGAAGACTAGGGTCTATTTGTACTGGATCATCTAATATCATCCACCAACAAGGGGGCATTGCTAGCGTTCAGACGTGAAGAGATGCAGTACCAGTTTGGACATATAAGATAAGATAGATAAGAGCCTCAACCGGCCATCACTGGATATGGAGCAAATGTTTTGATGGATGGCTTAAGCCATAAAGAAATGGAGCTCTCGTGTCTCTGAAGGCTGGTCTTAATTGCAAACGAGAGAGGACAAAATCCAGTAATGGGATAATGGTGGAGCTGAACTGGACTCATGAGTGGGGCTAATCAGATTCTCCTCACATCTAAATCAGGCTTCTGTAGTTCTAGGAGTGTGCACCAGCAGAATTAGGATCTCTGTGACACTTTGGAGATTGTGACCGCATTACCGTCCATTACAAAGCAAACCTGTGTTTACCTTGGTTCCTCAAACTCTCTCGTGGAGATCTAATTTCCTGCAAAGTTCACTTGACGTTCCTATGTTTCCATGCATTATTGAGTCTCTTGGCCTTGTTCTTTTCTGGCCAGAAAAACCTACTGGTTTTCGCATCTGCAGCATTTGACACTTTGGTCATCATATGCATCTACAAACCGAGACCTTTTTGATTCAGTATAACTACTTTGTGTCTTGTTGCTGTGCTCTTTCCATCATTTGTCTCTCCGTTGGCAGCAGAGTTTGGCTGTTTCTCACTAAGTTTTAAGCCTCCTACACAGCTGTTTCTGTTTCAGTTCATGACTGGATATGAAAATAAATTCAATACTGATTACAAACACCTGATTATATATTACCTGACATTATAAAACACCTGACTATAATCCTACAACATTTACATATGAGAATTGATGCTGAGTTGAAAGCAAACCAAAGTAAAACCAAACATTGATTTAAGTTAGATTTTTCTTTTGTTTGCTCACTTTGTAGATTTAAAAAAAATATCATTTATAATTCTGGAAGTGTCTTTTGTTTACAATGTTTTTTTACACCTGCCTAAAGCGTTTATTCTTCTGAGAAAAGGTAAATACAACTGAAAAGTTGTATCCTATGTTTCAACATATCCATATGTTTCTGCAATATTAAATAAAAATAAATAAGTATTTCAAAGTATATACAAAAAGTTTAATTTCTAACCTCTGGTCTCAGCTTTCCATTGATTACATTCTTGATGCCTTAACTTTCATTATCACAAGCAGACAGTTAGTTGGAAGAAATGCCACAACAGTTTTGAAAATACAGATGAAACTTATCAGACTGGTCAATCCAAACAGTCCTCTTTCAATATGCTCATTATTCCTTATTATGTAAAGTTAACAAGGAAGGAGGTCTGCAGTCTTGTTTACATGTTCCCTGGGTGCCACAGTAATTACGGAAGGGGAATTGAACGAAATGCTATCAGCATTTTTTTAGTTCTTTTCAACTCTGAAAGGTTTGGTGGCACTCTAAGGAAAGCTGTAATAGAGAGCAGATTCTCAATAGGCTTAGGATTACATCAGGCTAATGAATCAAAGCCTACAGTAGAGGGACAGTTTGAATCACCAACAACTCTTTTTCTAAGGGACATTTTGGCCGTGAAAAAATTTGCGATTGTATTAAACTTTTTCATAATGTTTAAATGAATAAACATATCCTCGTCAATATATTTTGGAAATATTGAAAGCTAAATAAATAACTGTAAGCATATACATGTTGCTATTGAATATAAATTCATAACCCGTTACAGAAGACTCTGGAAGCAAGGTTTAAGACGATTTAAACACTGAGGCTTAAACACTGGAGATGCTAACAGCTAAATATAATGCTGCATTGAGAAAGGGAGAGAGACGAAGAAGCAGATGGGGGCGGGGCTTCAAAGCAGGAAAGAGGCCAAATGTCTGAACTTCATGGTACATTCCTGGTTGTGATGTGACTTGCTCTTCTAACTCAGAAATTAAACAAATAAAAGATTGTACTATTTATCATAACTTAAGAGAAAAAAGATACAGAAACATGTCTAAACATCTCATTTGTTCATTGAAAGTAAATCTGCAAGAACTGTAAGTAAAATGAGTTCAGATCAACCTACTTTTTATCACACTTTCTTTGTCCCAAATTAGCTTGTCACTCCAGACGAATCAGTATTTTACATTGTGTTTGGTCCACTTCATGTATAATGAATTATTCAGAATGTCACTTTTCTATTCATGTACGCTACATTCTTCAATAATTGTGCCCTGGAAAGTAAAAGCTGTAAATAGACTCTCTCTCTCTCGCTCTCTTGCTCTCTCTCTCTCTCTCTCTCTCTCTCTCATTGACAGTTCTTACAGCAAACTGATGCCTGTGTTCATAGTGTAGATCTGCTCTAGTTACCTCTCTTGTCTTCACTAGTACCACCTGCCCCATGATCTCAGTCAGCAGCTACACTGATGCTGATGGGGGTTTACCTGCTATTTTCTCTGGATCTGTACTGGTGCCCTGTTTCTTAACATTCAGTGTTTTTAATAAGTCAGGAGATGCTGAAGCAGTCTATCGGAGCACTCTAGGAATCTTGTCCTGTTAGTCCCTCAAAAGCGACTGCTTGCCTTGGTTTCCAGGCTTATGTCGCGCAGTTAAGTGAAATTTAATGAGTAGAAATCATTCACTTCTAGAGCAGAAATCTGGACCGGGAGTGAGGGCTCCTGTGCTGTACAACAGAGTGGCTTTTTGACTCAATGTTCTTTGACGCACTCCCAGAGGACTTGCGCTACCTTAAATTACTTCCTAAATGTAATGTCACTGCTCCTCTAGACATTTTAATGACATTCATGACATCTGGTTAGGTTTTGAAGATGTAGCAGAAGAAATTAGGCTGTTACCACAGAACTTTAACAGGAAATTGTTATTTAAATCTTTTGTGACTTGCCATTGAACCAAATCCACTAGAGGCTAGTATTTTAAATAGCCAAACATCAATGCAACCGTTATATCAGAATATTTTTAGAATATATTTGGAGTTATGTCAAATTAACTGAAGAAACTGCCAAAACTGGCTAATAAAACACACTATACCAATAGTATTTTTTGTCGCTACATAGTTCACTAAATTCAAAAATAGCATAGCGGTGTACTCAAAGTTGTATATAAATCATATAAAAATAAACATGTTTTTATTCCTCAGTTTTTGATGTTTAACTAAATCGATTCAAATTTGATCTAAAACTTTTTATACATTTTTTTTTTTACTTTTTTTGTAAGTTTTGAATTAATATAAGTTTATGGAAATTTAGCAATTTTCACTGGGTTTCTGCACACATACACATGGACGAGAATAGTACTCTGAGAAATGATACGCATGTGGTATATCATTATACTTCCCTGCTTTCAGATTATTCAGATTATTTGCAAAAATAATTACTGCTCTATCGCACTTGAATGCCGTTTTACAGACATTTATTATTAATGTGCAAATGACCTCACAACATTTTAAAAGGTTTTTAAATTCTTGTTAAATTCAGCTGTCTTGAAAAGTACAAAATGTGATTTAAATGCTTAAATGTTATATAATAAAAAAACAGTTATTATAAAAAAATAAAAATAAAAAATGTTATTATTACTTAAAACAGTTACATTTGTTCGAAATGGGTGCCGATGACAAAATGCTCACTTCTGACACCAGCCTCAAGTGGTTAATCAATGAATTGCAGTGTCAGTCACTCTACTATACGTTGTAGGAGGTTGCCGTTCACATGTGATGCACCATTACTGGTAAAACATTTATTCCCGTTCAGCTTTTCTCCAAAAGCATTGCATGTCTTAAATTCAAAGGGTTTTATGTGTACTTTTGAATTAAAAAAATGAGCAGTGTGCACCGCCTACATGTCTGTAATCAAGAATCTTCATACAAGACTTGATGAAGCAAAAAAACCTCATGTTGAAGTGGTTAGAACTACACACATATGAACTGTAGACCTCTACAAACATCTATGATGCATATAACATCTTCAACACAAACCATAAGTCTGGTCTATTCGATTTTATTGAGACTCCTTTCATAAGACTTTAAAATGAAGTGTGCTGATGCAGATGTTTAGCCATTGACCAACTTTACTCATGAGAAGAACCTTTTAGTGGTTGTGAAATGTAAACAATAAAGCAAAACCCCAAAAACTGTGTAGTGGGCTTTAACTTTTACAGCTTTTGGAGCCAATGTCAAATATTTTTATTTTATAAAGCGCATTTCAGGCTGCTTTACAACGAAACGTTAGCATAAAACAATACATGCGTAGTGAGGAAACAGGTACATGAAGAGCCGGGAGTAGATGAAGTAGATGATGAGATGGGTTTTTAACTGAGTTTTGAAAAGCTTAATGGTGGGAAGTTCGTGGAGCTGAAGTGCTAGAGAGTTCCATAGTGTGGTGCAGAGACACTGAAAGCTCTGCCACCAAAGAAACTCATTTGTGATGAGTAATGTGGAGAAGACCTGTGCCAGAAGAGCTGAGAGTGCGGACCGGAGTGTTGGGGTGAATGAGATCAGTTAGATACGGAGGTGCAAGACCATGTAGTGCTTTGATGGTGAGGAGAATTTTGTGTTCAATTCTGTATTGAACAGGTACATCGGAGGAGTGTGTGAGAGACGTGGGCAGATTTTGTGATGAAAGAGAGTTTTAGATGTACTGAAGCTTATTTACAAAGCATTCTTACAATGTTTATTGATACTAGTTCAGAATAGCGAGTTAATTCAAACAAAACAAGTAGAAGTTTTTGGAAAGAAGTTGCCATTGTTTAAAATTCATGCACAAAAATGGAATTTCGAGTAAATCACAGTTTCCATCCAACAAGTCCAAGAGAACAAAAAAAATCATCACCTCCTTTTCGTATATAATAACTTACTTGAGTCTTAGAACAAGTAGATGAAACCCAATAGTCATGTGATCTTGCTTTTGGAGGCAGGACACTTCTCTTTGGGAATGCAGCCAGTCAAGACAGTTCTGGGAGGTGATAATCCTGATCTACTTTGGAGAGAGACATTGGCTAAGGAATTTTAGAATGACCCAAAACAACACTTCAGGTTAGCCCGATAATGCCACCCCAATTGTGCCCAGTTCCGACAGAAAAAAAAGCATTGCTATTGAATTGCATTGGGATTTATTGAAGTTTATCCTGCGTAAATTTTTTAATGTGCGTTTTCAAAAGTGATTCGTATCTTGCCGTTTTCCATGCGTTCTTTTTTTATGCAATATAGTGTGCGTTCAAAAGGTGGATGGAAGCGCAGCTATTGAGAGCCTCAATTACAGCTACTTGGATCTGCAAATATGGACCTCACAATTAAAAAAAAAAAACATAGTAATATTATGAGTCATTTTTGACGATGGCTTGTTTCAGAGCTGGCCATTTTGAATATTCATGGTGTCGGTAGAAGTGTGCTTGATTTGAACTTTATTTATTTGGGACCTTGCCCCTGCATCTTAGTCCAAACAACTCTTGGAGCACGTCTGCAGTAAAGCTGTAAACCTTGCCTCCCCTGCGTAGTTTAACATCATCTTACCAACTCTGGCTCCAAACAAACGTATTGAATAAAAATTGCAGCAATCGCAGCCCAAACCTGACAACTGGGTCTATTTCAGCTGCTCCTATTAGCGCTCCGGACCTGTGGGAAAGCAGTTTAATTGTTTAAAAGCGTGTTGCATTAAACAATTAAAAAATACAGCGTGCACTGGAAAATAGAGGGTAATAGCAGCATTTTATTTGCTTCACCTGGCATCACGCAAACACATTGCAGGAGCGTGGTTAACTCAAACAACAGCAGTGTAATTGCTTTCTGCTCACTGTCATCACAAAAGAATTGTTACACACGGCATATCTTGCTGCTCTGGAAGAAAAACTGTATGATGTTGCTTGAAAACATCTCCCTTGGAATGCAATCTTTGGGTCTATTGTGTTCTGCTCTATTTGTGTGCATCATCAGTTTTCGAAATCTCAGTTCTGAATCCTGTGTGCCAGTGTTTGTGCAGCCCTTTCTTCTATATCTCTGACTCTAAAACATTACTGATAATTGCATTTTGACTTCATTATGGGACGAGCAGCAAGAGGCTAAATTGGATCTGTTTATCTGACGCCCAGCAGTGTGGAAAGATTCCATTTAGAGAAAAAATGAGGTTTTTCTGGTGCCATTCTTTGGTGGTGTGGTGGGTGGTTCTCAGCATGGGAGCTTTGACATGGCAGGGGAGGACAAAAAGGAGAAATGACTCAAAGTGAAAGCACCAAAGTGAAATAAAACCAAGCAAATTCTTGAAGAAATGTAAAAAAAAAAAAAGAGAGTGTCCTTCTCAGTAAATGATAAAGTCCTAAGGCAGATCAGTTTAAACTGATGCACCTTCGGAGAAAGACTCTTTCACAAACAAGTCGCTGACACCGCCGTGATTTTCTTTCACTTTGTTTGATACCATTTTAACGGAGACTACTCCTGGAGTATGAATGTATTTGGGGATCGTAGTAGATGAGATGAGGGAGAAGCAGTAGGCGTACAATAGGTCCACTGTTGTTATGTTTGATTTGAATAGGAATTTACATCGCCATCTGTCGATTTTATGTTTATGTTTACGAATGAAAATTAAATAATTTAGACCATAACTGAACTATGTTGCAATCCATGGGTTGTGTTTGCAAAAAGAGACAACCAAACCTTTAATAGATTGTCACAGCAATACAATTGTACCACCAACAGCATTACTCAATCACTGAACAATTCACTGCGTGGGGAATTCCGTGCAACATAATTATCAGAATATGTTGAAGTTTGTGGCAAAACAACGTCCTGCTCATTTCAGAATATCTATAACACATCATACATATTTCCTTATGACTCTGTTATGTTTTGACTTTAGTGCAGTGAAACGGGTGCCATCAAACTCTAGAAATAGGAAACGTGTGTGTGTGTGTGTGTATTAGAACACCCACATCCCCCACGAACTGTCAGTCATTCATTGAAATACTCCAGCTGTGTCATAGCATTCCATTCCTTAATAAGCTGCATGATTTTTTATTCTTTATTTATAACACACCAGTCAATTAAACAAAGGTATATTTTCTCCTATTTTAACAAATGTCCCACCCTCAGCCCTGAGTCCTCTTGCTTTAAGCTGCATGATTTGATGCATGTAAGTGCCATTAAGGTGTACCTTCCTTCAACCACTTGTTTTCCTACCTACAAAAGTTGTTGCAGAGGAAACATGTACGACATTTCATTGTTTATTTATATGCTGTTCATGTTAAGATGAGTCCGTCTTCGTGAATTCACATTCCTTCATCATGTAAATGATTTACTTCCGGGTGTGTGCTTCACTTATTGGCATCTTATACCGTTTATGTAGCTTGATGAACCTGCTAATGAGATGAATGTTTTTCAGTGTTACTCGTATTTTGAAGTTTTCACGGTAACAGAACCACTGTGTATTAATTACCGCAAATAACCAGATTACAGATGCGTCTTAGAAGAAGTGTAAGCATTCTAACAGAAAAATACAATGATAAACACTGCTTCACTTCTATGTAGGGCGCTTTATAAGATACGGGGGAAATTAACAGTCAGCAGATTTTTACTCTACATAAGCAGACAGATGCTGGTTCAAAATAGGGCTTGACCTACGGTCCGCGAAGTCTGTAACTGACGAGGCTTTTAATGTATTAAATGATACCTTTAGTTTCTGAACATCTCCACAGGTGTGCTCAAAGGCTCAAATATAATGACACATGATGCCTTTTAAAAGCTCAAACCAGAAGCTTGAGGAGACCGAAGGTTATTAGAGAGATTATTGAGCGAAGGCTGGTCTTCCTCAGCATTCCGGTCTGCTCTAAACACCTCAGCTGCTCATTAAAGTGCCTAATGTCCTGGTTCCATTCATTGCCTCTGAGCTCTGGAAGATTCTGCCCATGATGCCACATTAGATCAGTCTCTAACTTTTTCCTCACTAGTTCTCTGAAACTGAGAGTGGAATTAATAACCTCCCTCTGCCTATTGCCAGCGTTTAGAGTTCTTTGCTCAGCATCAACTCGTGTAGATACACTGCCACAAAATGTGTTAGGATTATAGGTCTATGATGAACAAGGTCTTAAAATGCGTTTTAATCGGCTGATCTGATTTGTAGTGTTTTTGCGAACTGGATTGAGCCAAAGACGCTTTGAGAGAAAAGCAGAAACGATGGATATTAGATGGGTTTTCTACTAAATGAAACCAAAGAGACTCAAATGTCAAGGGAGCTGACATTAGAAACAACTAAATGCATAATTGAAATTATTTTTTTTTTGTTAAACGAGTTGTGACCGTGTTTAGTGGTGACCCAGGTGTATACGTCAGCTGTTTCCTCTTTTGTTGCACTTTAAGATGAGTTCAGTGAGCATTTCCATCTACGAGGAAGTATTTTTTGGCGAGTAGGTAAATGATAAATTCAAAATTAAGAAAATAAATTGTCACTCTTGTCAACTGTGTTCTTACTTATGAATACTTAGCAGATTAGTGTCCTTGAATCTGTAATTTTTCAAGACATATGAACACTTTCTTGTAGGTTTATGTTTCTATGACTGCATCATGACTGTTTTGAAGCCAACACCACATTTGGTTGGTAATAGCAAACTTTGCAGAGTACTGCTGCGCACTGATTGGCCAGCAAAGCACTCTCACATGACATCAGTAGATGCATGAGTGAGGAACTGCTGAATCTCACAAATAGGTTTGTGAAATAGCGACCGTCCATCATGTTCTAGAACCCATGATAGAGGTCAAAGATTAAGGTCTTGGCTTTTGTAGAATGTAAAATAACATTATAGAGGTCCAAGAGGAATAAACTCATGGTCTCCAACTGTCATTAAATAAATGTGCAATGCATTTTGACATCAATAAAAGATAGGGTGAAGCTGATGATGTCATTCATAGTCTGCAACGTCATCTTTTTTACATGATTAGCACACACCATGCCTTTGATGGACGGCATGTGTAATTATAGACGTATAAAGATGCCGTAGTTGTCTGCTGAGGTTAAGGCTCGGCCTTGGGAGTGTGGAATCTTAATAAAACAGAACCACCAAGGACACCAAGTGGTTTTGAACACTCTCATCATTTCCATTGTGCATGCGACCTTTGAGTTATTAAACTGGATGAAAACAATATTGCAATCAATCTGCCCACTCTCAATTATGACAGAATAGAAAAACCTTCAAAAGAATGGAAAAAAAAACTGATGTCGGCTGCAATTCATACAGGGTTTTCTTGCCAAAGCACTGCCTACATACTCTGTGGCATTTATGGGGATTGCGCACACCAGACTTTTTCTTCCTCCATCGCTCTCACTGTTGTTTGTCAGTGTGCTGGAGCAGCAGTACTTGCCTTGTCTCTGGGTGCTTGGCTTCTTTGTGCGAGCTGGCAGCGGGGCCCATGCTGGGGTAATGAGGACGGATGCCCGAGCGTGGGTAGAGAGGTGCTTTGTAGTGTCTCACCGCACAATACGAATGTTCTTGGAAATGGTCGAGATTGTGCCTCAACACGGCAAATAGAGCCCCGTGCCAAAAGAGAGTCAGTTTTAGGCGAGACAGTTTGTCTGAATTAAGCTCTAATGAGATCGCAGCCTGTGCCTCTAAAAGAAAGGTTTTGCCTTCAAATTCATCTTGGACGAAAGTGACACCACCTGGCAGCGCCGAAGGTGCTGCATGGCTAATGTTCTTCGCTGCTTAATAATGTCAAACTCTGATGTATTATCATAAACCCCATTAGCATTACTAGAGCCATGCCACTGCAAGGACAATATACCATGGAAAAAAAAGTCCAGAGTGAGACAAGAAACATGACTTATGGTTCATTACTCTCCATTTTATTGTTTAAAAGAGGCTAAAACTGGTAAAATAGTATTTACAAGTTTCATTTCACACACATGCCAGTGCTCCCAACAAAAGTCATTAGTGTTTGCTGGACTGTGATGGGTTTGTGGTACCAATTTTAACTTGTAATTTCTGACTAATAGACGGTTTGCATGTGATGTCATGGTACTCGGGATGTCATGTAAACATTGGAAACAGGAGAAAGTTGTGGGATTGGTAGTTTTTCGAAGATGCTCAAATCCAAAGAAAGGAGAAGCAAATGGATTGCTGCAATGCAAAGTCTGGTCGAACTTTTGACAAAATCACCTTTTGACAAAATTACAAAGTGACAAAATTAAGTTACTCAATTGCTAGTAACTTAAACCAAGCTTGATTTAAGTTGGCTGGTTTTGCTGTGTAGCTGTCTCTGTGGTGGTTGAACTACAGTATTTATGATTAAATGTATTTGGAGTAATATTTAGTGCTGTTGTTGACAATTTGCCACTGTTGGCAATCTTTTTTGGTGATATTAAGTCAAGGTAGTTGTACAGAAGGCCTAGCAAGTGAACATCTTTAAAAATGAAAGCTGCTCTTTCACCTCTGGCGCCATCGTCCCTCAGTTTGTTGCAATATATATATATATATTATGTATATATGTATATGTCACACTGAACATTGGTTATTATTTTTGAATATTTTTAAGAGTGCAGCAGAATCTTGGATCTTTGTCTTCTTATCCGTCTTCTTTATTTTATTCATCTTCTTCATCTTTATATTAATTGTCTTCATCTTATTAATAATTTCATTTGTCTTCTTCATTTTATTTGTTTTATTAACTTTTTCTTTGTTTTCTTGTTATACTTCTTTATCAACATGGTCATTTTTTTCTTCTTCGTCTTCTACTTCATCATGATCATCTTCTACTTCAGCTAATACGAGGCTAAGTCTAAGCAGGGATACCTTTACATCCCTCTCCCGGACAGGTCTTCCCAGCATAGTCTCTCTCTCTCTTGAGGTCTCCAGTCTGGGGAAATCAGGATGATGGCAATCCATTTTAAATCGCATTAAAAGTTTTTTTTAAATACAAAACAACACAGAAAGTCCTACTTCTCAGCCAAGATTTGGTTGCCTAGTTACAAGCCTGTCTATCATCTTTTCAGATTCTCAATTGACCCCATGATATTAGCCTTAATCCATTTTCTAAGGTTGTATTGTGAGTAATTCAATTCAAATGTGTTTTTGAATGTTGACATTGATCTACTGACACAGAATCCAATAATAGAAAATAATTCACTGATCAGATCACAGCAGTCAGTGGTGTTAAAACACATGTTTCAAGACTAGTCAAGGCTTTGGAATTAATAATTGAGCCCATGCTCATCTCGGGAGGAATATGAGCTCTTTGAGTGTCCATCAATCTACACTTTGAACATGTTGCGATACATCATTTATGGTTTGAGACAGTAAATAAACAATAGTCTGTGGATTAGAACTATTTTCCTTTTTCTATTTTCACATTTTGAAGCATGGTTTGAGCTCTTTGTTTATAAACATTATTATTTTTTGCCATCTCTTATTAAAGATCGCATCTGGTTGTAAAATGTAGGTGTCTTTTACCCTGATCTGACTCTGAAGTTCCTCTGAATCAGCCATTTGCAAATTGGACTAATGCAGATGCATCTGTTCCTGAGTCAGTGATTCACAAACAAACTGGTCAGAGTGGGTTTCCAGTTAATGATTCACAGAATTCAGTGTGACTCAGGCTGAATCAACAAATGGGAAGCTCTTGAATGCCCACTGGTTTGTTGCAGTGGTATTTTTAGTTAGTTAATTATTTTAGGGAAATGCACTCTTGTTGATGCCGATCAAATGAGACCTATGTGTGTTATTTTATAACGATGCAAAATAATTGTAATACAGACAAATGTTTTTGAAAATGCACAGAAAACTCAGATATGTGAAATGACCAAATCTGACATAAATGTAATAAATAGGTTTAGAAGAAATTAGATTTTTGCGTGGTTGATACTTAAAATTTTAGTATTTTAAGTAATACTACGCATCCCCGCTGTCTCGCTTCCGGGCACGGGGCATTTCTCTCTGGGGGTGCTGACGGTTCCCAGTGGGGTGGGGTGGGATGCTCTGGCTCGGGAGCCCGGGGCCCCGGTCATGTCGGCCCACGGGGGGTGAAACGATCCACCAGGTTACTTCGGTCTGATTGCAGAGCCGGTTCTGTGTTGGACCTCGCAGCGCACTCGGGTATAGAGGAGTGAGGGTGATTCGTGGGAAGTTGGTCGGCCACTGGTGGGTTGGGTCTGCTGTCCCTGGGCACCGTGTGCTGCAATTGTTTGTTTGTTAGATATGTGTGGTTCGCCCAACTCACTGTTTGTGATCTTTGGTAAGTTATGTATTTTTCCTCCCATGTAGCTGAGTTGCTTTTTAAAGCGTACAACATTATTTTCACCTCACTTAAGATATTGGCTGTGTATGTATGTATATTTAAACATGTGTGTATGTGTGCCTGGATATACAAACTGCAATAACTGTTTTATATGAACAATAACAAACGGACATGGACAAAATGAACTGTAACTAGGACTTATGCGTCATGTTCAGGTAGGTATTTATTTATTTTATTTTTTATTCATTTGCAATTTTTTTTTCTTCTCTTCTAAATTATTATTATTATTATTATTATTATTATTATTATTATTATTATTTTCCTCTCTTCGTCTTTTCCTCTTCCTTTCTTTCATTTTCACTTGTGTACCTTCACCCTTCCCCAATCCTTTGTCCACTCCTCCTTTCGGTTCGGCACTGTCTTGTCCTGACACAACTATTATAAACGTACTCGCGGGAACCACAACTAATAAATATTTAAAAAATACATTCAATTTTCCAATCCAGAGGAGAAAACACCACACCAGGTGTTTTACTCCTCTGGAGAAAGCAAAACTGTCCATCTCAGCAAGGCATGTACTCCCCCATGTGATGGCTTTTGAACAGGACAGGACAAGGAAAAAAAAAAACATTTATTTGAACAACTTTTTGAACAGGGCGGCACGGTGGTGCAGTGGGTAGCACTGTGGCCTTTCAGTTAAAGGGTTGTTTGCATGTTCTCCCAGTGCTTGCGTGGGTTTCCTCCAGGTACTCTTTTTTTCCCCCACAATCCCAAAAAACATGCGATACGATTAATTGAAAAATCTAAATTCCCCTTAGGTGTGATTGTGTGTGTTGCCCTGCGATGGACTGGCGACTTGTCCAGGGTGTACCCCTGCCACTCTCACCCAATGTGCACTGGAGATAGGCACCAGCAGACCCCTGTGACCCCAAAAGGGAAGAAGCGAGTTGGACTTTTTGAACATACTTGGTCCAGTGGTTGCTTGTCAATAGCAAAAAAAATATTTTGAAAATTATAAATTTACAATTTTAACAATATTGTGTTTTAAAATTATAAACGGTGCCGTTCTACTCTATTCGGTCAACCTTCATCTTCTTCTTATTTTTCTTATCATTTGGTATCTTCTTCGTTTGATTCATCTTCTTCGTCATCTTTGTATTATTTGTCTTGAATTATTATTATTTGTATTCGTCTTCTTTTTGTCCTTTCTTTATCGTCATCATCTTTATTTGTTTCTTCATCTCCTTTGTCTTCTTACCCATCTTCTTTGTTTTATTCATCTTCTTCATCTTTATATTAATAGTCTTCATCTTATTGATAATTTCATTTGTCTTCTTCATTTTATTTGTTTTATTAACTTTTTCTTTGTTTTCTTGTTATACTTTATTAACATGGTCATTTTTTTCTTCTTCTTCGTCTTCATCATGATCATCTTCTACTTCCGCTAATCCAGTCGGACACCTCCTCCAGCTCATCCAGGGAGAAACCGAGGTCTTCCCAGCATAGTCTCTCCATAGGTCTTCCCTGGGGTCACAGTTTCATTCTAAGTGCATTGAAAAGGCTTTATTTGGGACCTGAGTTTATACACCTCCAGATCTGAATGGTCCTGATCCTGTGTCTTAAGGTCTCCAGTCACTGCACCTTTGACTGAAACCAGGGAAATCAGGATGATGGCTATCCATTTTAAATCGCATTTAAAGTTGTTAAATACAAAATAACACAGGAATTCCTCAAACTCTAACGTGGCATTGGCAGTTTCAGTTTGAGTTTACGTGCCGAAACCATGGCATCCAAGCAGCCAGTGTTTCAAATGTGAATCTTTCAACGCCTGATTTAACGAATATCGATCTTTTGAAATGTCCATCGATTTCATCGTCAGCGATGCGATTCCTTTGGCGTCCCGAGGCGCAGAACCGCCACGCCGGAGCGCGGAACGCGAGCACGTGCTGTTTATGTATTTTGGAAGGAGAATAGCCGTGAGGGGCGCGCAGGAGGAGCCCTGATTCAAATCAGCTCAGTGAATTTTCCATCCACACCATGAGCTCACCTCACCAAGCTCTCTCGCGCTCGCTCCAGCTGTCTCATTCGCCCGCGTGTCTCAGCTTCTCTGACTCACCTGACGCGCGGTAGTCGTCTCCTGCCCGACAAACACATCGTCTCGGACGCAAACGCGGCTTCTAAACTGCCGCTTTTGAGGAGAGAGAAAGCAAAGAGAACGGTGTAAACGCGGAGAATGACTGAGGAATAGTGAAAGAGGACGCTGTGCTCGCATCATGGAGAAAAGGAAAGGTAAGAGGCTCTTGTTTAACTCAAGACTCCTGTCTGAGAAGCATCTTCAGCCGCGAGAGTTTTCGCGTGTGAGCTTTGCGCGGTTGGAAAACATTCGGTGTGGTTTTGGCTTTTTTGTTACCATGATGACAGAACTGGTTTAGAGATGAATATTCTCATAATACAGCAATACAGACATAACGGAACGCAAAGGCTGTGTATACGTGAATTGTTAAATGACTTATGTTGTTATTTAATAACTGCTCGCTTTGATTGGTTTCTTGAGAACTATTTAATCTGTTATTTGTACATGATGTACATGATGCGGATTTCTATTCTTACCAGTTTTGATTAATACCAGAGACACGCCCACATTTCAACATTTCTTAAGTTTTCAACCTGATTAAAATCAGATTTTGGATTAATGCTGAAATTATAGGTGTCTTTTATTAACACTAGGAAGAAATTAATACCAAACACTAGATGTTTATATTGTTTCTCTGCTCTTGAAGTTTTGAAGATGAGATGAGTTCCAAAATGCTGTAAATCCACAAATGTTCAATTGAAAAAAAATTTTCTGTTACAAGAAAGGGTTTGTTTGAAAAATGATTGTTTCAAATTTTAATAGATCCCAATCGGTCTGGGATAACAGAAAAAAAATCTAACTTTAGTTAGAATTAAAACATTTAACAGATCTTGTTTCTATAAATTCATGACCCATTTCCACCAAAATGACTCATTCAATCAATACGTTTTATTCTGAAGAAAAATAGCAAAAATACAACAATAAATAATTGTTACAATAAGTAAAAGTGTTTTTTTTCATGGAGTTGGGTGCTTGATGGGAAAAGGACTCGCGTGCAAATGCTAAAACAGTTTATTGACCACTTTACACAGTTAAAACTAACTGATAAAAGTATTACAAGAAAAAACTTCAGACAATACAACTATAAAAACTAGACACAGATGAGGAGTGTTAGGCGTTCAACGAACCAGTGACAAACTCAAGAAACACGAGAATATAAAGGGAAGGAAATCAACGAACAGAATCAGGAACAAGTGTGAAGGTAATTAGGAGAGACACAGGCAGGGAGGGGCAGGAGCATGGAGAGAGAGAGACTGGAGGAGAGAACTAGACACAGAGTAAGAAGGGAAATGGTGACAACAATGACAGATTTGTATGTATGTCAAACCCCAAACTTGCACACCATAAACTATATTGAACTGCAGCGTGCCAAGAAAAAAGAAGGGTACATGAGTCCCAACATTTTTTTTTCTGTACAATGTTGAATATTAAGAACGAACAAAAGATGAACTCACCTAGTGGTGTGCAGGAATTTGCTGGGGAAATGCTTTTCTCTTTGGTGAGCAGCAGGAGATCTTTCCAGCCTCAAATTTCTTTTTAACATTTTCCTATTGTGGCTGTCTTTGGATGGCTTTTGCTTTGTCTACCCAGATGAAACAAGCACAGAGTCATTGGAATGAATCTTTTTTTATTGGTAAAAAAGACAATAGTTAAGATATGCTAACTGATCTACGCCACCATGGTAGTCATCTGGTCGCAAAATGTGCCAAGGATTGATCTGGTTGGATAATAGTTCACCAGAAAATAGTGGCTATCACATTTTGAGGAAAAAAAGAAATGGCATTCAGAAGAATTGCTTGCCCAATTTCACATTTTGTCAACAAAATAATGACAGGACTTTGAATATGGGCCATTTTTTAACACAATTTTATTACGGTTTATTGCATTTTGGAACCAAACTATTCATGTTTAGTCTGTATCAATCAAAAATATGTTAAACAAGTGCCATTAGTACAACATTTACAATTGAGATGCTTCCAAAGTTCACAGCAGAGAGATTGGTTGCAAAGACCTCCACTCTCTTCTGAGCACAGCTATTCTCGACCTGCTATGCTTATGTCATATGGACTATACATCTGTTTTCTATTAATATCTAATAAATTAGTTTTTCAGGGTCCCCAAAAAGGCAAGCTTTGAAGCAAATAACAGCATTCTGGGTTTGAAATGTCACATGATGTTTATTTTTCCTTGTAATGGCCTGGCAAATATCCAAGCTCAGGCCCTTTGGTCAGTGTTATATTTAAATTTAATGTGACATGTCGAGGAATGAACACTTCATACTGTCTTTGGGAAACAAACCCATGGCCTTGACGTTGTTGGCACAATGCTCTACTGACTTGTCCTCAGTAAAGCTTTATGAAGCAGGATGGGGATCAGCAGAATATGCATAGGGATCGGTAGACTTCCTGTTAGCGTTATAATCTATTTATAAAATATAATATTTTCGAATTATTGCTTATTGTTTTTTGTTTGTGTTTTGTTCAATGTGGTTTAACTGGTTGTTTTTGATGTCGTGAAAAACTGAACTAGTTGCCATTTCTAGAACTATTAACATGAAGACATGAAACTCATCCCCAAAGCTTTGCCATCTGAGCACGTCTTCACATTTTCGATGTAATGCTGCCATATTTCATGATTTATGAAAAGTCTAAGAGCCATTACCACTACAGCCCCTATCTTCCTTCATGACTTCAGTGGCCTAGATTTCATTGTCCAGCAGCCACAGTCTTTCAGCGACACACTCAACTCACTCATCCTTACTCCCCATGCCTCCCTCACCCCTGGCCAAGCTTTGAGTATCATCATGGGTGCTGTCGAAGAGGAAGTGCGTGAGAAATGGTGGCCATTTTCCACATACTCTACTCTAGTCTAATGGCCTGTGTCTCAAAGGGCCACTCCATCATCACTAATGGACAGGAGTTTAGTCTGGACTAAGTTTAGTCTGTCTGCCACGGACTCTTCTTTTACGGCTGTAAATGTTTCATTTTTCATTGAGATCTGTGTGATTAGAAAGCACTGTCAGTTGAGTTTGAACCTGCTGTTTTGATAATGGTATAACCAGAGGCAGTCCTGAAATGCTTTTTGAAAAAGTGGGTCATGTGGAATTAGTCTTTGCTGTTAAATCCCTAGTCTTCCCTTCATGTTAATTACAGCTGTATGCGCTTCTTTGCACTCTCTTTTGAGTGTAAGGGGCTTTGTGCAGTGTGTGGCTAATATACAGAATTTCCACAATTATTTTAGTATGTATGACAAACATTAAATATGACTTATTGAAATATTAATATTTGAAAACCCTATTAGCTGTTTTTGGAGCTCAAACAACAAAGGTTCGTAGAACCCTATTGCAATTGCTCTAAGAAACTTTTTTTTGTAGCTTTTGGTGCATCTTTGAAGGCCAAAGTGTGCTCGAAAAGTCACCAAATCTCAGAACTGGAGAAAAAAAGTATGGCTGACTGTGGTTTGAATGTGGGTGTGGCAAAATGGCTCTATAGCAACACCTAGTGTGTTTCAGCTAATGTTGCACTCTTAATTCTAACGAGAAAGACATCCGGCACACATTTGCAGGAGACCAAGACTTAAACATAAGTACTATGGACTACTTAGTAGTGTGATTTTTCAAAAACCTCCAAAAGTGGCAGCTTTATCCCCTTATAGAGATTGTGTCTGTTCCTTTCCAAACTCCATCCGTCTTATCTTAAGGCAATGTAAAATTGCGAAGCTTTTTTGAACTGTGTTTAAGCAATGTGCGAACAGCGGCTATCAAAAGTTGAAATTTAATAACATAAATAAGGCATGCAATGTTTGCTTAGGCTCAAATCCAAGACTGTAAAGAGTCGATGTCTGAATGAAGCCATATAGCAGCCTACGGTGTCAGTTTTAGCAATGCAACATGCAATATTCCATTTTCTTCAGTTTTTACAGCTAGCTCAGAGTGTGTTTGAAGGACCTGTTAAAAATTTGGAACTTATTTAAGTGACCAGGGGTTTGGGTTAGAATTAGGGTTAGAATTTCCAAAATGGACAGGAAGTTAGTTATTTGCAAAAAGCTCTAAAAAGGATTATATATGCCCAGCGCCCTTCGAAATTCAACATTTCCCCATAAACAGGAAGTTATTATGTTCGGTCCCAAATGTACCAATTATGTTAGCAGTCTGAAGAGTGCCACCAGGTGGTTACAGAAAATATTACGTTGGTAATGTAATTCTTTTTACCAATTTTAACAGATGTGTAAGAATATTGGCCCAAACAATAACATAAAAAACAAATATTCAGACTAATTCACAGCGCCACTTGGGGGTCATGACATTTTATGATGTGGTTTGCGTTGCCTGTGTTGTTCAGTAGTTTTAGCAATTCTTGCTTGAATACATCTTGGTGAGGATTGACCGTAATGCAACAGACTGGCCTATGAGAGGGAACGGTGCCAGAGATGCGAAAGCTTTTTGGTACTTGAGGCTTTAATTAATTTTTTAATTTTTTTCTATTTTCTCTCAGAAAATGAATCACTCTAGATTTTTGGTATTTAAAGTCTTTCATTTGCAGCTTATACTTTAATAATATATAATAATACAAAAACAATATATTCAGCAGACATAAAGTTATTGTTTCAATACCACTACAACTATTGCCATCTGCTCTCACTCTCTGTCTCCCTCCCGGCATCCCTTCATCCCACTGTCATATTTAGTCAATGGAGTATCTGTTGTTTGTGCTTATTTTATAACATTTCTTATGGAATTCATGCTGAGATTTATTGAAGCATTTTTGCCAGGTCCTTTGAAATACATATATTTCAAGGTAAAGTGATGAAATGTAATTGATTGTCCTTTAATAGGGTTCTAACTCAAGAGCTTGGAGTGGGAAAAGATAAGTAGCATGTACTTTGATTCTGAAAATGTATATAGATGGATTGCTGCTCTATAATTGAGTATGTGCTGGACAGCACTCACTCATTGTTATTGTATGGGGGGGACTGGCACCGTTTTTCTTTTTATAGAAAAACTTTTTGAACCCGGTTGCGTTTTTGTGATCTAAGAATTAAATATACATAACATCACGCAGCTTATTGAGGAATAGTGTGCTATTACATTTGATAATGGCTGAAATATTCACATTAATGGGAGTCACTCTCCATAATGAAAATTCATCCATTTAAAGAAACACAGATCACAGCATTAATAACTAGAAGTCCAGGGCCTTTTTTTTACTACTTTGCTTTTTGCTCTAATAAATCATCTTTAAAACAGTTATTTTTGTGCCAATGCTTGATATCTTTTTTAACACAACCCCAGCTTATATTTTTTCAAATATTTGTATTTATTTGTATATATTTTTACAAATATTTTTTCATTACATTACAAAATAATTCCACAACAAACCTGAAATTGTACAAATAGATACAAGTCTGAACAGTACGTTTTATCATTTTGTTGTGCATAAATTGAGAACAGTTTTAAGTGTCAAAAATTAATAAATCTTGTATAAAAGCTGAAATATTCACATCGACCGGAGTCGCTCTCCAGCAAGGGTTTTGTAACTGTGGGGATTTTAATATTTATACTTTTCTTAGCTTGAGAGATCAACTGCAGCACCTTTGGAAATGTTCAAGATTTGTATTTAAACACTTTAGATTTTTAGGTGACTTCATCACTTCACTTTTCATGTTATGTGTGTTATGTAGGTACTATTAAGTTGCTATGTGTTATATGTGATGTTCTAAAATGAGCAAGCTTATAATTCAGCCACAAATTTGAATAATTTATGCAAAAGATGTACTGATTACTTTTTGGATTGCATGATTGAGAGGATGCTATTTTATATATGCAGTGGCACTCCGAGATACGAATGCTTCGAGTTACGAAATGTTTGAGATTCGAAAGGTCTCGTGGGAAATGTTTTGCTTCGAGAAGCAAAAAAAAAAAAAAAAAAAAAAAAAAATTGAGATACGAACAAACACAAGCAGTTGTGCTCTATTATTCTCTTGTCGTCGCGCTGCACTTCCGGGTCCCGGCGCTCCATTCTTGGTGTCCATGTTGGTGTTCTTAATTTGTGAAATATCTGGGGAAAGTTAAACGTAGTGCCGTAATGTTTTCTGACATCCGTTCCACCTCCTCCGACACATCGCTTTACTCGCCAGGTAAGGTTTCACATCTGTGTACATATTACGTATTTTGCACGTTTTATTATCATTTATTAACAATGTGTAGATTTAAGGATTGAAGAAACGTTACTTGATTTTTCTCTGGTTTTCCATTTTTTTATCTTCTTATTCTGTTGTTTCTGAGAGCCGTTGCACCGATTAGGCGTTTTACATGTAATTCTTGCTTCGAGATACAAAAGCCACCCTGGAACGGTTTAATTTAGTATCTCGGGGTACCACTGTATATTTTTGGCCAAACATTCAAAATTACTGTCACTTTTTAGACCTATAAACATGATTCAATAAACACAAATCAAAAAGAAATATTCTGTTTTCCAAAACAAATTTCTCTGTTATCTATTTGTTAGTTGTTTTTTTAAAATGCACTAGAAGTGTGTGTGCATGCGTGCTTGTGTGTGTGTTGTGGAGCCTCCCTCGCTGAGAAGAGTTGCATCAGTCTCAGCACTAATGCGGTACTCTATAGGGGGAGCTGTGCTAAACAACAGCCTCTGTTCGTCTCCTCGGGGTCTGATGATGCAAAGCACTACTGAGTTTGCTTCACTCTAGTGTTTGCACTAAACCCACATGTCATCCGCCACAGCTCCCCCAGTGTGCTCTCTTATACTGGACCGCCCTTCCTATCCGGTGCCCGCAAACCCTCTCTGCATTAATGACCCAAGACAGATGTTCCCTTGGGCTCTTCCCTTTGCCTCTGGCCCAGGACACATGCGGCTGTCACATGTCAGCCCGGACTGACATCTGCCTTCCAGCTCTGCAACATGCCTGATCTCCACTCGATTAGGCTCAGCTTATTTCAATAATTCATCATTCAGACAAGAACTTGTTTCTGTAGTTGTACAGTAGCGGAGAGAAGTTTAGCAAACCGTGTGTTTATATTTCACTAGATTTATACTACTGCATGCAAGGGTCATGTTCTGGTTACATGGCGGCACCTTTTGGCTGGTACTTGCTTTTCGTTGATAAGTTAATATGGTCATATGTTCTGTGTGAAAATATGATGTTGATGGAATACTCAAAAAATTCTATTGCATTAACACAAAGCAGTCATGGGGCCTTTTTGTGCGTTTTTTTCCTCTTTAGAATTTCCTCTAATAAATTATCTTAAAAATTTTTTTTCATTACATAACACAATAATTTCACACCAATTCAGGGTAATTCAGGGTATTATATATTTTAACTTCAAAAATTGAGACAAACCCTTTTTTGTTTGTTTTATTACATAAATAAAAAGTGTTGAAACAAAGTAAAAATTCATAAATCCTTCAGAAAATAAATACAAGATCAAATCAAAGTAAAAATAGTGTGAAAAAACTCTCCTACACCTTAACACACTTGTAATGGTCATTTAAAACCAAAAATATAAAAACTAACGACCTTTTTGAAACCCACACATTAAATTTGAAATAAAAATTAAACAATATGTGGGTTCTGTCATTCCCACTTATTTCACAATAACTGGTGTGATTGGCACATGCACCATTCCATGCCCAGACTTCTAAGGGTTCAGAGCCTCCAAGAGGACAAATAACAGAACAGTACAAATATCATAACAGTAAAAAATAATCCTCATCCACAAGTTCAAGAAGGAATACTTTTCAGTTTTAATGTGGTTATGTACAGAGAATCAAAAATGGGATCTTTTAACTAAAAGATCGGCATGGGAAGCATTACATAGTAGATGTGGCACATGAATCATTATGTAGAACATTTAGACTTGGAGTAAAAGAAATCCCCCTAAAATTTATTGGAGCTTTTTTAATCGACAATGTTTCCGAACATTAATTACCAGTATAACAAAAAAGGGGGTTTGGAAGACATTGGTGTTCTAGTATGCTTTGTCATTGTATTTGAAATATGTTAATGGTGTTTATTAAATATTGACACAAAGACATGCTAATTCTAGGTTAGGACATGCTGAAATTTATTTGAGTTTCAACTTCATTTAAAAAGTTAAAGAAACAAAACCAACTTTTCCGGGTAATTCTTATCTGTTTTATTCCAAACTGAGAACACAACACAGCAGAGACCCTTAAAAGTTTTCTTTGGCTCTAAGGTCTTATGAAATATATCAAGTTAAATTCCAATTTTACGAAGTTATAATATCTGGTAATTATGTATGTCTTTTAATAAATGTGCGAAACACATTGAGTCACCAAAGCTCAGGCTTTGAATCTTGGGCTAACAGCAGCTCCACTGCATACATGCCTCTTTAATTACATATTATGGTTGTGAAATAAATAAACAATTGGTTTTATATCTAAAATGTTAATGAAGTGACAAAGTTGGTCATTTAGCATCATAACTTGTTAAAACAACTCGGAGAATAAAACCATTGCTCACCTCTAAGAGAAATATCAATGGAGTTGTCTGTCTGCTCATAATCTCTTTCTGTGAGACCGCTGATTCATAAACTCATTACCACTGAGACCTTCTGTGGGAAAACTCTGGGCGATACGCTGTGTCTGTGACCAAAACTAACTTCAAAGGCTTCTGTTAAATTTAGTAATCCCTTCTTATAGATTAGAAGCGCCTCTGCGTCTGCGATGCTCTGAAAAACCAACTGCTCAAGAGGGGAAAAACAACACGTCCTGATTAGCATTTGAGACAATGTGAGAGAGCAGACTAATAAATCATATTTTTATGCCACAAATTCAGGCAGAGAAATACTGATTGGGTAAGCCAAGTGTTGTCGTGGAGAGCAGCGAGCTCATTGGACTAAACTCAGAGCTCTTTGATCCTTGGTACGGCGGCAGAGTTCTTACAATATGAGACGGGAGAAGGCGTATTGATGGGATGATGTTTGATAGAGAAAGCTTCTGAGAGGGGTGGAAGAAGTGGAAGACAGGATGAAAAAAGTAGGCCACGTTTGCGATTTCAGTTTAGAATATATCTGTTCCTTGTGGGTAATTCCTGGCCGCAAGTAGAGCCAGGAGCTGAAGACAGAAACAAAGTCCCAAGCGCTGCTTTGTGTTCTCTGAGAGCAGACTCAGCAGCTCACAAGCACACTTGCGTTTATGATGAAACAAGCTCAGACTGAGAGATAAGCTGAAAGTACCATCCACCCTAATGTGCAGAGGAAAGCCTGAAAGTTCCACTTAAACTTCAAAATAAAACACATTTCTAAGAGGTATTTGGGGATGTGTTCCTCTGAATATTATTTGGTTCTTGATTGTCTTTTAGTCATTTTTGACTGATAACAATACATTGTGCTCGCGATATGATGTAAATCACGGTTTTATGTCCACGATACTATATATATATATATATATATATATATATATATATATCACAATACTTTGTGAAGTACAAGTTTTGAGTCTGCAAAGCTAAGAAGACTAGAGCCTAGTTTGATTTGTGTTAGTGCAAACATTAGTGCTGCACCCTAGTGGGTGGATGATATTAAATGCTCTAAGTCATCTATTTCATCTAAGTGAGAGTTTGTTTTATTCTTTTATTTCTCATTTAAAATGTAGGTAATTGTGTACTAGTATTAGGTAATGGAACAGTATGCATTTTAATATAAAAATCAAAAATGATTATATAGAAACACCACATAGCCTCAAGTATTCACCGTTAAACTTCAAACGCATATGTCAAGTAATATCCATAGGATTTATTGTGAATAGATAGCTTCAACAGATTCAAGAATGTTTTTTTGTATTTTTTGTGAGATTTTTTCATCCTGCTGTATTCTAACGTTGCTTTAGAATGCCCTGCTCTTTGCTTTAGTTCTTCACCTATAGGAACTATATTTGCTTGAGGTCAGGCCAGTCGATTTCCTCAACAAATTCTCTCATCCACGTCTTTATGGGCCTTGCTTTGCATAATGGTGCAAAAGCACCATTCAATCATTTAATGTTTTAATGGATGGAGGGAGGGGGAAAGGAAGGGAGGAAGGTGTATAGTAAAATAAGTGTATTTTGGGGAATATAATTTTTTCTCTTTTGTTAGTCTGCTCAAAGACTTCAGAGACTCGATGGGGTTTCACCATCCATGATGAATGCTTGTTATACTACGAATGTAGACTAATCTCTGAAATTTGATCAAGCTCAGGTTACCACACAAATGAGCCATTTCAACAGTGAACGCTCAGGGATAAATTCCAAGGCTGAAGTATTTTGCCAGAAAGCAGACAAATGAAATAGAAATGCAGAGTGAATGTCAGCAAACAGAACGAAAGAAAGCCACAGATGGACTGAGACAGACGGCAAGACAAAAAGGTAGATCCCACACCTGTTTTCTACCAAGCAAGAAAAGCTCTTACTCCTCCATGAGATTGAAATGAGAAGTCCATTTCCGCCACAAGTTTAATGACTCCATTATTACCCCCCACACAAGTTCTGAAAGTGATCCTGGAGGCAGAAGCAGTGTGTGCTCTTCTTTGAACAGGTGTTTATCAAGAGAACGTATGACAGCCCACTCCATTTCTCTCTTTTTATCTGCAAACCACAGGTGCCTGGTCACCATGGGAACTAGAGCACTTCTGAAAAGGTTCCCCAAAAACTGTAGTGTCAGGGGGTTCAGTGTGCTTGATACTGCGCACCTTCACTTGGTCAGTCTTGGGCTGGTTTGTGCATTTTCTCTGGACCAAAATAACGAAATGATGCATTCAGTCTTTGTCCGGTTCGTATTCAGATATGCGATAAATTGGTCAGGTTTATTGTTGCCTCTGGTCTCATGTGACAGAATCCACCAATGTTGGCGGTGTAGGCGTGCTTATCCCATGCACGTTTCTATCAAAGCAATCAAACTAGGATTCATGGTAGGTGGGTTCGAGAGTCTCTTTTCCACTGTGTTGTCGCTTCTGTGGATAAAGTAAGGGTTATGGCCGCTACACACCAATTTTCATGCGATAATCAATGGAAAACCATGGCCGCCAACTAGACATCAAACATCTGATGGAATGAGTGGTGCCAATGAAAAAGAGTTTTGGATTACCGTGTCAGGTCTGTTTTTCTACAAGGAGAATGGCCAATGAAAGTGAAACATAAAATACTTGGTGGCGCTCATCCCACATTTTCATAGCGACTTCGTACAAGAAACAGGAAAGAAGTTGCGCACAACAAATCCTCCCATTTCTCCACATTTTTGTCAAACAGCTCCCTGTGATCAACCAACATCAGTATAAACCTATAAAACATACAAGATTTGTGAGTGTTCTTTGTTTTCTTTTCTGTTGTCTTCGTGGTCTTATTTCCTGTTTCCCCATGTGGAACGCCATCTTCAGACAGGGAGTGTTATTGCGTCACTACTGCTGAGAAGCCATGCATCTGAAGAATTGTGCGAATCTTAGTTCGGATTGGTCTATAGAGGCCTTTAGTCTATGGTTAGCTGTGCGTTTAACACATAATTAAGAACAAAGTCTTGTTCCTCAACTCTCTTTCTGCTAATCAGTTCATTTGCTGGTCACAACCTAGTCAGAATTGCATTTTTGATGTGTTTTCATTTGAAAAATGATATCGGATAAAAGGCTAAGTGTTCTGCCAGTTCTTTTCTTGTTTCCCATGTTTCTCAGATGTTTCATGAATGCTCATTTTGAGTCTCTTTTCCTATCCTCCAATGCTTTTGTTCATTGTGTTGGACACTGATGCGATAAATCTTTACAAATGTCACAAGTTACCAAGCCACTGGGAAACACATGAGAGGAATGTGAGCGATTGCTTTAGAACATTTGCAGAATTAGCAGAAGATCACTTCTGAAACAGAGTTATAGTAACTAGCAACTTGGAAAAACTACATCTGTGTTTGTTTTTGCTGGCTGCCTCAGGTGTCTGCCGAGCAGCCTCAACAGATTAAGGAGAAAGGGCGAGTGTGCTGAGTGATAAATTGAGCTTGTTCCACTATGATTTGTCACTCTCTTTCTCACACCCTCTACGGTTTTGCTGCCTTTGGTGGACAATAAAGTGTCACTAGAGATTTGTTTTTTCCTGCTCCATCTGAATGTAGAGGTGAAATCATTCTTGCGAGTTGCGTTGGTTGATTCTTTCTTCACTAAGAATTCTGATGTGTTGTTATGGTTTAAGTGTTTTTAATCATCTATGTTGTGTCGTCAGTATGTTCCTATAGCTACATGAACATACACACTGTTAAAAATAAATTAATTAGTACAAATAATTTAAAGATCTAAGTCATTGGGGGAAAAGTTGTGTTTTCTATCATTAAGAAAGTGTAGAACTTTTCAGATTGAGATAGATGACTCAACTTTGGCCAGTTTTAAAAAAATTATTGCTGTGTTTTGCACTGGGATGTTGGGTTTTCTGTGTTTTATTGTGTGAAAGAAAGTAAGTAAGTGCATAAATATTCAATAAAAATATTGTAATTGAAGATGCACTACAGTATAAATAACAATCACATATTTCAATCTGGTAATAATAAAATGTATTATGTTGTGCACAAATATTTGTCAAACCTATTATTTTTATTGTGACTCAAAATTTTGCAACTAGTTGTTTGGTTAACATTTACTTACATTTAATAAAAAAAAAAAAAAAAAACATTTACTGATCCATAACAATTTGGCTAATGTAGACGGCTTTATATTGCGTTTGTAACTTATATGAATACAAAGTTAATGTATTTTATTAAATAATACTATGTTTAGAAGCAAATCATCTTAGATATTTATTGAATTTTATGTGTTTTTTGTTCTTCTGCTCATTCATTAATGGAAAAGCCACTTCAAAGCTGACATTTTTTCACGGCACTGTTTTCTAAATAAAAAGGCTTTTCACATCTTTCAAAGCTTCACATTTCTCCTCTTTCAATGAACGGTTTGTTCACAATATTCTGTTTTGATGCATCTGTCTCAGAGTTTTTTATTTCAGCTTTATTCTGGGCAGCTTTCACACATCTGTCATGAAAGGGAAAATCACATTTTTAGCTTGTTTTCATGTATTTTTACCATCATATCCTGCAGTATTTGTTATGTACAATGTGTAAAAATTAAATAATCAAATTAATATCTAAAATAAATATCCTTGTGCTGCTTTTGTTTCTTTTAGGGTAAATTTTTTGTCATTTCATTACACTTGTTAGCAGCACTCTGTTGATTATTTTTAGGTATCATCAAAGCTTTTCTAATCACATTTTAATATTTTACAAGCATGTTTGTAATAATTTAAACATGCTTGAGGTCGAAACATTGTGCAGAATATTGTAAAATTCAGTCACGTTCTGGAATAAACTTTTTATTTTTGACTGCAAATACACTCATATTTATACTGTTTTTATGATAAATGCATTTAAAAGAGCAAAACCTTGAATGAACAAATGTGTGAGAGATGTGCTCCTGTCATCGAATAGCAACCCTTTCATTCCTGTGTCTGTCTGTGTGTGTGTCACCTTCAGGTCGCCCCCTCCCCCCCACGCCCTCCACAAGTTTGCTGCCCCCAGCCCCCCCACTCCCCACCGTCCCTCTGCACCAGTCTGCCAGCTCCATCAGGGAGTGTCAGATGCCCCTGCTGGACAGCGGTGTGTCTCATGCCATGCTGGACCCCCCTCCCGATGATGATTTCTGCCCCAACTCTTATCTTCTCCGTGCGCAACCCCCTGTCACTGGTAAGACCCCCCCCCACCACCACCACCACCACCTTCTTCCTCTAAAACTCAATCAACACTATCCCAACTTCTACATCTTTGCTGACCTAAAATAGTATTTTATCTGTACATTTAACAAAGCTAGCCAAAAACAACACAGTAGTAGTAAATGGTTTTTGTCAAGCTGTCGTGGAATGTATTTCCAAGTGAAATCAAAGTAGTTCCAAGGGACAACAGCAATAAAACTCCAAGAAACACAGACTAAAAGCACAATAGAAGGGCATGTGGTTGACAGACTAAAGCAGAAGAGTTGCTTTATTTATGGGTGAAAAAATGGGCAAGCTTTTACAGAGCTAAAAATGTTCCTATAGCTACATGAACATACACACTGTTTAAAATAAATGAATTAGTACAAATAATTTAAAGATCTAAGTCATTGGGGGAAAAGTGGTGTTTTCTATCATTAAGAAAGTGTAGAACTTTACAAATTGAGATAGATGACTCAACTTTGGCCAGTTTTTAAAAGATTATTGCTGTGACTCAATTACAAACTAGTAAAAATGATCACAAGTAAAAATCTACATTTTATTGTAAAATCCCGGCAACTGTAGTTGCCAGAACTTTACCATCAAAAATGCTGTAGCACAGTTAGTGTTTTTACAGGATTATAATCGTAATTCTATGGATTTTTTTTTTTACAGTTTAACTGAATAATTAGCATATTGTTTGCTATAACAGGTCAGAACTGTGTAATTTAAAGGTTTGTGTTAAGGTTCGTTAAAAAAAGTACATTTTACAGTGAAATAAAACAATATTATGCTGTTACATTTATGGATGTTTTTACAGTGTCATGAGCTAAAAATTGAAATAAACTCAAATGTTTCTTAATTGTTTATTGGCAATATCTTACTCATTCATTCATTCCACCAATCATCCATCCGTTCGTTTGTTCATTCATCAATCCATCCATTCATTCAGTTTATAAATGGATTGTAATTATTTCAAAGTGTCTCTTTAATGTAATGCGAGCAGAAGCACGCAGTGTTCCGACAGTGTTCAACACAACCGTACTTTTCTTCTCTGCGAGTGCATGAGGGTCATATCTTTAATTACCTTGCACAGTTTTGGCTCTTGTTTTTGTGTAATCATTTTAAGGATGAGGGCATGTCGCACAAGCTGTCTGTGTTTGCTTCCGCATCCAGCATTGTTTTCCCTGCTGCTCCAGGGCTTATCAGGACAGAACTTCAGCTCCTCTCAACTCTTTCCTCCCTATTTATTTTTTTATTTTTTTGCACCTCAACATAAATACTCTTTTATACAGAGAAATTCAATTTTGTCAGTTTGTTACTCTTTACCTTTTATATTTTACACATAAATTAAGGCAAGTTTATTTATGTGCCATATTTAGTTCTTGCTAATACAGCTAGGGCTTATGAGCCCACAATTATGTATATATTTTTACTTTATTATTGATTGTATTATTGTATATTATATACCAGTCTAATCTAATGTGCAGCCTTGAGGCACTTTTCTAAATGATCAGCAGCATTAAGACATATATTAATTCAATAAATATTATTAATTCAATATTTGACATAGGAAAAAGGTAATAAAGTTTATCAGAAAAAAAGTATTTTTTCTATCACCTAGTGATGAAAATCTGCTGAGAGCTATTTTAGATGAATATTGTTATGAATCTAGTTTTAGAATATTTATGTTTAAAAACACAAAAGCATATGTCCAGCATGTGAATGACCTCTTGCTATGGTGAGAAGCTCAAAACAACATTTTTTAGGACATTAATTGAGAAGAAGACACACTTACTGCATAACTATGGTAAATTTATACACCAAAAAATAAATTATGTGTATATTTTGGTTCCGCAGTGATTCTTGTATATATTTTCTTGATAAATGTGAAAACCTCAACAAAAAAAAAGAAATAAAAACATCATAAATTAATAAATTCATTCATTCATTCATTTTCATTCCTGCTTATTCCCTTTCGGGGTCGCGGGGGTCTGCCGGTGCCTATCTCTGGCACATATTTGGCGAGAGGCGGGGGTACACCCTGGACAGTTCGCCAGTCCATCACAGGATAAATTAATAAATATGTGCATGTAAAAATTTATAAATATAAATTAGTATACAACATGAAAATATCAGTGGAAGGACATCAGTTTAGACTAGTGATCATTTAGTGAATGCACAATTAAATTAATATTTAAAATATTTCTTTGTTCATGTGACGCATGTCGGACTAGTCTGGTTCAGTATCCTATTTTTATTTTTATATTCTAAAATATGAAGAATTGTGCTTTGCTTAAATTAAACTTCTGTAAAAATCTACCTGAATTTATTTTATTTTTTTTAATCTCTTGATCTGCCTCAGTTCTAATCTGATATTTTTTAAAAATCAGATGTAACTGATTTTGGGGGGGGGGGGGGGGAATCAATATGATTTGCATTTTTTTTACCTTTTACACTCTTGGATATGTCAAACAACATTGGCGATGATGGATGGTTAGTTTCTCCCTCTTCAGCCACGAACAACACAAAATGCTAATCAATTTGCCCAGAGTGCATTTTCCCAAAATTTGTGTAAAAAATAAGATTTGTCGCAAAAAATCCTTCCATTTGATGAGACAGAGAATAGTTGTAGCCAAATTTAGACTCAGTCACCCTAAAGTGTCTGAAAACTTCTCCAACAGCACAAGATGCTTAGTGAACTTTATTTGCGCTCATCTTCTGATAAGCAATTCATTTTGCTTAATTTTCCAATAAAAAGATGTTTTACATTCAAAACCCTTCGCCGGCCTGACCAGAGTAAAAGGAGAAAACTGCTTTATAATTATAATCAAATCATTGTCTCAACCGGGTGATTTATCAAAGAATGTGAGATTCTAATTATCAGGCACATGAATATGATAATGTTAGGTTTGTTATTTCTTCACAGAAAATCTTTTATAACATTTTATCAGGAATCCTGAACAAAGGTTCTTGAAAATAAATTTATTTAAAAAATATATTAAGCTTTTTTACTCAAAAGTGATCATGAATAAAATTTCTACAAATCTACCTAATAAAAAAATAAGCGTTTGAATCCAGTACCAGAAAGTGCTGCAGGAAAAAGAAAACCGTGGAAATAGTGGTCTGCATTTTAGATTCCGGCGCTCATTCTAAAAGATCCAAAGATGTTTGCTTTTCTATTCACTAATCCTCTCATAATGACGCTTCGTTCCACGACACCAGGAAGGAAATATTACTCTGGGACTGAGAAACTCTTGCAAACATTTCATATAGCAGAGATCATGCAGAACCATAATTAACTCATCTAAATATGTCTCTCTAATCATGTTTCGCTTATGACAGTTTTCCATCATCGCAGAAGACCGTATCGTCACCATTCTAGCTCTTCACAGCTCATGCAAAGTTACGTACATTAGCTTATATTACAGTGTTTGAGCAAATATATTAAGAGGGTTCCTGGTCATTTGAATATTTTTGAACAGTGAGTTCTTAAAAAGTTCTCGACAAGATACACATCACATAAAGCTAATGGTTGCTGTGTTTTCACAGATGAAAGTGTTGTGTAAACCTGTGTAAAGTGCTTTTGAGATATTTTGTCATATTTCTACATATTAATAGTCAATGGAATTTTGACGAGGGGTATTGTTATTTCAGAGACAGTTTTTTTATTTATTTATGTATGCATTATGACATATCTAGGTCTTAAATTTCAATCTAGGTGGTCTTTTATCCTGTTTTGTTGTAAACCAAACATTATAAGATCCTGGAAGGCTCTAAAAACCAGTTGACTTGTGTGACTCCAGTTATTGAAATTTCATTTTATGAAGGGAAAATGCACGTTTTTGCTTCAAACATGTTGTTGTAACATGTTGTTTTCAAAATTAATGTATGTACAAAGAAATGGCATTTTTAAAATGATATAAATATAGGTTAATATAACTGATATCATTTTAGGTGCATCTGATGCTTTAATCCTTTAAATTTAAGTTTCTTTATACGTTTCAGTAAGATTTTAGGAACATGTGATATTGCAGCGTTGGGCAGTATATTTATTTATTTGTGCTCAATTTCTCTGAACAGATTTACAGAACATTTAAGCATTCATTTGCATAGTTGATTACATATTTATTACCCTTCATACAGCAATCGCAGCTTTATGAATATGCATTGAGGTAAAAAATATACATATAGATTGAAATTATTTGGCAAAAAAATGCTATTATCAGAGTTGTTTATAAGTAATAATTTATTCAAAAGAGTTTGAATTCTATTTACGCTCAATGTATTTTTTTATATTTAATCTATCATGATTAAATAAAATAATATTGTGTAGTGAACAAATACAACCATCAAATTCCAAAATGTCAATTTTTAGTTTTTCACCTGTATTCATTTTTTTGAGCACTCTCTCTCTCTCTCTCTCTCTCTCTCTCTCTCATTCCCTCTCTCTGTCTCTCTCTCTCTGTCACCAGAGCTTTAGCCCCGTTAGTTTGTCTTGTCGCGTTATACCTCCGCCATTCTCTCAGTCACTCTCCGCGCTTCTGTCACACTTCTCCTACTTTTCTCTGTCGTTGTCTTGCTGTCAACTCATCCTGTTCACCCACATTCTGCCATCTGAAAAGTGCCTCCTGGAAAGAGCTTCACTCGTAATGTTAAAACTACTGATACATTATTCATATGTAGATTTGTGTGGCGTTCTGTGTTCTATTTCTGGAGGATCTCAACGAGGAGGAGTAGCTGT
The DNA here is from genome assembly GCA_007224835.1 of Danionella cerebrum. NCBI lineage: Eukaryota > Metazoa > Chordata > Actinopteri > Cypriniformes > Danionidae > Danionella > Danionella cerebrum. The sequence continues at coordinate 704,045 of SRMA01026708.1, read as the reverse complement.
AATAAGGGAACTGGAGTAACCTTTTTTTTTACCTGTGAGGTGGCATTTGTGTCAGTCAAGAAGCTCGAGAAATGATTCATGTGACCATCCTAATATTAGCAGCTTAATGAATGCTGATGCGATGCGATCGTGAACGTGTCCAGGATGTGTGTAGGTGCCATTTGTTATTACTCTTTAATCAGATGAGCCAAATGTCTGAGACAAATTGTTTAGTTTGGAGCGTTGATGACGTCACCCATCCTCTTATAAAAAAATGGCTTTGTGTTTCCAGACTCAATGATGGATCATGTGACACGTCCCCCTGCTCCAATGTCACATCACATCATTGGTAGATTTTAGTGATTTTCTTGAACTTAAACTGAAAAGACATTTCGTCAGCATTTTGGGTGATATTTTAACGATTTTTGGTCCCTTTCTCCATCCGTAGATAAAAGTATCTAATCATTTGTGAGCTTTAGCCTAATAGTACAATAATTCATGTTTGTAATGAGCCGATTGTTATCATTAGGTTATTCTTGGCACACGAAAACTGAATTTTCAGCATCAATAATCCACAACAGCATCTTTAATTAATCATTTTAAAAGAAACAAACTCGTTTTTTGTTCTGGAATGTCCGTGTTTCGATCTTGATTCAAAAAGAGACACTAAACTGATCAAATTGAGATTCCCACAACTCTTCAGATGGTTTCTCAGCAGAGTCCACTTCGTCTGGGTCGATGAAATAATGATGCAATGACTCTCCCTGCCTGAAGATGGCGTTTGCAGTACAACAGATGTGTCGCGCAAACCCCCTCCATTTTTGTTGAAGCACCTCTGCCACAAAAACCTTATTAATCATAATAATTCTCGCTGCTAAAATAGGATTAAGCTCGATGTAAAACTTACCAAAATCCAGGGCAATGGCGCGCTACAAATCCTCTCTTTTCTCCATGATTTTGTAATCTTTGTGGCGTAAAGTTATCAGCCACCAACAATATAAACTGCTCAACATCCATGATTTTTTTTTGTGTTCTTTGATCATCTTCTTCTTCAGTTTCCTGTATGGAGTAGCTATGAAAACGCACCACTATGCGGCACTATTCACGTCATCAAAGCGCCAGCTTTCCACAACATTTCTCCTTTAAATGAATATAAACTGGCATCAAGTCACACGACTCATATCATGATTGCTTTTGTTTATACCCCCCAGCCCCCGTGTTGTCCGTAACTCGATAGCAAACAATTCAATCGTGGTAATGCTGTGCTCATACCCTTCGAATGGCAGTTTGAACACATTGTTGAAAGGTTTCCATCCTCCCACTCAGTAAAACTCTGAAATATTGTCAGCTCTCACACTGCGTCTAGCCAGACCTGTCGTGCGTGGTGGAAAAAATGGCGGTTGTTGTGAAGAATTAGTCTTGGGATGGATGAAAGATAGAAAGTGTTTGGCCACCAATCATGACACTTCATCTCCTTCTCTCTCTCCCCCTCTCCATCTCTCTCTCGTTCGCTCTTGCTGGAAACAGTCAACTCTATAGCACGGAGCTCAATTACCCACGCTCTGTCTCCAGGCTCCTCCTGCCACATTTAGATTGTGTCTTTTATCATTCCAAATTGACATTTATGCTTTTACTCCTATTGTTTTTCCACTGTTCCCACTGCTCATGTGGGGCAATTTATTTTCATCTCTGTCATGGCACGGCCTATAGCCTCACTAAGCTTGATGCTAGTCATTTCACCATGGCCATGCGCTGGAAACACACAGAGCTCTTGTTCCACCTGCTTTTTTCTCTTTCTGGTTTACTCTGAATCCGTTGATTACTTAGAACATAGCTTTTAACTTGTTTTGGGAAGTATTTCAGTTTATGTGTCATTTTTAAGCAGTATTTGTTCTCTCCAAATCTGTGAAAGCAGGGGGTGCATATATTTCTCTCTCTTTTATCCATATCTCCTAGGTTTGGGAATTAAAGGAAAATGCAGATGGGGCCTTCTGACCAATAATGTTCTTTATTTGGGGGCGGGGCATGCTGAGCACATTTGGTGTTCATCTCGTTGTATGTTTAAGTGTGATAAATTATCCTTTCTTCACGATCTGCTCACAGATGATCATTGACTGTAGAAGTTTGGAATTTGAAAAAGTGGAGAATCAATGGTGACGGGAAAAGCGGGAAGTTTCCAAGCAGGCCATTGGATCTTTTCTGTGCCCGCATAGTGTTGATTTCCTTGTGTTGCTTGTAGACTATTTTATCTACCTCCGTTGCTTTCTCGCTGAATCAAAACTCAATTATTTATGAACACAGCTAAATTCTTAGGAACGGGAAGCAGAGGGAGAAAGAAGCACGGCTGGGTGAAAAGAGAGAATGATGTAGGCTGCTGAGAACTCACAGAATGACTGAAGTGGAGGACAGAAAAAGCTCCGCAGCTGTTACGTGTCCCAGGAAATCGAGGTTTAGATAAAGCTTGTGTTTGAGCGGAAGTTTGGAAGCAAAAGAGCGGCAGGGATCTATATCTTGTGTCAGGATTGAGTTTCAGCTAACAAATGCAATCCCATCGCAACTCTGGTGGGATGTTACTACAGTTTTGTGACCATTTGTCCAATATTGGGAGTCTGATAAAAGTACATACGGTGTAATTGTAATATTTTAAAGATTAGATTTTTCTTTCTCCTGCAAGCGTACATTATTCATACGTGGTGTATGACATACTAAATGTAGGTCACAGGCAACATCTCATGCCGCTACATAGCTGTTGAACCTGCTTTCTTAAAATGAATAGCTATATCATGTATTTTATACAAATCTGGATATTTTTGTTAATCTATTAAATAGAAAAGTAAAAAACATTTACTATAAAAAATATTATTGTTTTTTCATGATCAGAATCAAAAGATTTTGACTTAAATACGCTGTTGGATTCTAATTGTATTTTATTGTAAATCTGTCTATTTACACATACATTTAGGGACATTTCCTAAAATATTGCTGGGTGATATGTTTGTAAATAGATAATTTGTATGCAAAAAATATTTGTTAAGATGTAAAATAATAATTATTTATTTCAGGATAAAGTAAATTTTAGGCAGTTTTATTATCATAAACAATAATTAAGTCTTATTTAATGTTACATACAACAATACAATGTTAGTCTTATTTCATTTTTATTTTAGTAGTTGTTTTAAAAAGTGAATTATTAAATTAAATTTGTCAGTTTTTTAAAAATAATTGTTTTA